>BLSH010530817.1:136931-160787 GCA_018402905.1 Glandirana rugosa
AATATTCACAGGGACTTGACCACCGTACTAAAAAGTACGGACACGAAAACCAGGAAGTATTCTTATTCTAGCAAGATGTAGGTTCTGAGAGGACAGGTTCCACCATGGTCGAAAGGTGATTTTACTCAAAACGTCCACCGTCGAATCGTATCTATCTCTATCTATCTATATCTATATCTATATCTATATCTATAGAGATAGATAGATAGATAAATAAATAAATAAAAAATTTACAAATTAGACCAAAAGGTAAAGTAAAAACGGAACCCTGCATTCACAACTAGATTTCGTCTCACCACAGGAGATTACTTGCGGCTCTTTTTCTAAAATTCTAGGCAGATTTTTTATAAATGTGGTGGCAAATTTTTATGAACACTACTTCGTTTATAAGCGATGATGATATTGTCCGAACCTATATCTATATCTATATCTATATCTATCTATCTCTATCTATGCTAAGCTGCCACCTGCAAAACTCATTTTAGTGGAAAGCTGGTACCACCTTGGACAGGAGAGTCTTGGACGTAGAATGATCTTATTCTTATGAAGGACCAAAAGCACAGGCATGAAAAATCATGCCACCAGTTCAGGGACACTTATAAGGACCTATTAGGAATTCCAATTTCTGGGACAGTGTTCGCAGCAGGATCTCCCCAATATACCCAAAATGTGTTTTTTTCTGCAATAGCAATACAAGGAAAAGGTCCCATGGAGAAAACTGATAGGGCAACATGCATAATGACCTGACTAAAGGTGCCAACAAGTATCAGTGATGCCAGAGGACAATGAAATAAAACAACCAGTGCTGACACCTAATCTTTAATTGTGCCTTCGAATTACCGCTGCTCCACCCTATGCTAGAGAAAAGCCAGGAAGATGGAAAATGAAGGATGGTGGTGTACCTCTAGGCACTCACACCATGCAAATTGCACCTTCCATGTTTGATAATACATTTTAGGAGATATGGCCTTGTGAGCCTTAAGCATGGTGTTGATAACCACATTTGATAACCCACTGGTCCTCAGCACTTCAATAGCCAAGGCATTAAAGCCAGCAACTGTAAAGCAGTAAAAGGGCCTCCAGAAGCAGACACCAAGGACTGGATGAATAAGATTCATGTACCTTTGGGGCCAATACAGTGCCACCAGGATCACTGCAGTCTCCAAGACTTCTTTCTTAGTAGATACTTCTGCTTCGTAGCTGTTGTTAATGTTTTACCTGCATGTAAGTATACATACTGTATATGCACTAGAGTGCTTTGACCTTACTACAAAACCTGTCCACCTTTCCATTAAGGCATGATGCCAAAGGATTAGCACCTGGAATTCCCCAGCACTGGTAGATTTGTTGTAAGACTTCCAAGTGAAGTACCCACTCTCGCCTGTCCAAACCTTTTCAACTGCGAATGGTCCAGTTCAGTGGCATAGCATGGGGGGGGCTACCGCCCTGGGCGTAAAATTTAGAGGAGCACTGTCCTGAGTGTGGGCCGTCTAGCACGGGGCAAAAAGCCCCTTGTTAAACTTATGATGGAGAGTCTAGGTGGTCCAGCAAACCCCTCCTTGGGGTGCAGGCAGATGGACGGGGGATCCGTCTCACGGCGATGATCAGCGAGGGGCCAAGGGCAGATAGGCCTGAGAGCCCGGGACTCGGGAGAAGAGTTCCACCTCCTCCTCCTTGACCTCACCGCCCCCCCTGAAGAGGCAAGAAGCAGCGGGCGCAGCATCTCCCGTGCCTCTAAACTTCCACTCCGCAGTAACATGGGGCCGGAGAACAGGCTGGCTGGGGACCCAGAGGACGGGCAGGAGGCGCACGATGCCAGGGAGCCGCTGGAAGGATCAAAGCACCCCCGGTTCAAGGAGACAGACTGGCATGAAAGGTACCGTACATATAGAGACTGGGACAGAGGAGGGACTGCAGATTGGGATAGGGCTAGGGGTCTCTCCCATCTGCCCCCCCACTCCCCTCTTCCTCTGTCAACCCCTCCCTCATCCCCCACTGTCTCTCACACCCCCACCGCCTTCCCCTCAGCTCCACTGTCTCTCTGATCCCAATGTCTCTCTCAGCCTCTCTCTCAGTGAATCCAAATCACTAGTGCTGCAAAAACATACAATTGTGTAAATCTATAAAAACAAATTTCATATAACAATCAAAAACTTCATCCAAAAAACATGGCTATGGATGAAATTTTTATTGATTGTTATCTAAAATTAGTTTATTTATATATTTGCACAATTGTATGTTCTTGCTGCACTGGTGTTTTGGATTCACTACCCAGTAGGGCCATCTTATTTTATTTGATGAATTTATATATGAAAATGTCTGTACTTTATTTTCATTATTTGCACAATGAGGTTGAGGTTGCCTGCAGCACCGGTGATTGGGACTCACTACCCAGTAGGGTTATTTTATAATATTTCAGTTAATGGAAGCTACATGTCATATTTAGAGGGACATACCCACTTTTTTTTCTCTTCATTTATTTCAGTTTGAATGAACTAGGTACCTCAACAGGCTATGCATAATACACTACAGTTTAAGGTGTCTCGTCCATGAGCAAGGATAGTTTACAGAGGAAGGGTAGGGGCTCCCCAACCCGTTCCCTAAATGTGGACAGGAGAATTTTTGGACTGTTGCGACACCATCAGGTAATTAATGCATGCAGCGTAATTAGTTAAAATATATCAAGATTTTTTTATTTATAAATGTATTAAAAAATAAATCTGTAAACAGGACAAGGTGCATAATTCACAGACATATACAATTTACAACATTAATGACACCATTGTGCCTTTCATCCCCCTTGTATGGAGAGGGGGGAGCAGAGAAAGGATGGTGATGGATTCAGATGGTGTCAGGATGTAGATACTGTATGGCCTCTATATGTTTCGCGGATGACCGCTTCGTCAGGAGGAGTATCCATATGTCCAGTACAGTCAAATGTGACACAGGCATGCTAAAAATCCCTCGTCAGCAGAGGTGGGGGTATTATGCATGGAGGATTACATAGATAGTATATCCTGAAAAGTATAGCAACAAAAAATGGTCTCAGGGAAGATCCCACATACAAAGTGGTGATGTGAGCTGCGGAGGCACGGGTTGTGACACTGGAAAGGCAGGGTATGTTTATATAGAGTGCTCTAATAGGCATACACTAGAGCTTTAGCAATCCGGATAGGCGATACCCTCCAGCATGTCGATGTACCCTGAGACCACCTCCATACCATAGAATATGGAATATTGAGCGCCACACCACTAATAATACATCTTTATTGATATACGTGGGGAGACGTTGATTGATGTAAGCAGTTGTTCCTAACCAACAATATCCCGTTAGATTTGGAAATTGAATTGGAAAGTGGTAGCACATAGGACCTTGCATACATAATTCATTAACAAAGTCGTTAATTAGTAAAGTGCAGCAAGAAGTTTAATGTTCTGTCACTGATACATTTGTGACCAGTGAGTTATTTAACCTCTTTGTGCTGCATTAGTGGCATCAGGGTCAGTGTTAATTAACCTCTATGAAGGGGTGAAAAAACACTGCCAGTGGCCACTAATGCACCACAAAGGGTTTAATTAACTCCACCAATGCCCACCGATGGGGAGGGTTTAATGTAGTTTCCAGTTTAAACCTAACTAGCCTTAAAAATTCTCCCATCCCCCTCCTAACGCCTATGGTGGCTAACCTGTGTAGAAAAGATGTAAACACCTATTTTCAGGCTGTCCGGTCATTTTATCCCCTGTGTGAGCCAGTGGTGTATGCAGGGGAGAGGAGGGAGTGCCAACAGATGTGACATAGGAACCTATGGGTGAGGTTACCACTCCAGGCTTTACCAGCTATTGTCAAGCACACTCTCCTTTCCCCTGCAGCCACCGCTGACTAAAATAGGGGATCATGTGACCAGACCGGATTTAGCTGAAAAACTGGATTTTTTTGACTTACCGTAAAATCCCTTTCTCTGAGTTCATCGACAGGCACAGCGATTCTTAGGACTAAGTGGGTTTTGCTGCCTCTTATTAGGAGTTACTAGGCAGAATAGGCAGTTCTAAAAGAAAAAAGAACAGCAACAGACACGGACCCTCCCAGGGGGCAGTCCCCACTGGCAGATAACCCCACACCCAGCTCTGCTAGCTCAGTTCGTAACAAGCAGTGCAACCACAAGAGGGGTGGGTGCTGTGCCTGTCGACAAACTCAGAGAAAGGGATTTTACAGTAAGTCAAAAAATCCAGTTTTCTCCATCGTTCGTCAACAGGCACAGCAATTCTTAGGACTAAGTGGGACGTCCAAAAGCAGTGTCAAAAAAATGAGGGGTGGGCAACACAACAACAGAACTACACCCAACCGAACCCTCAGTGAGGAAACCCATGTGTCTCACGGCCGTCTGCAAAACCTTGCGGCCAAACGCAGCATCCGAGGATGCTAAAACATCAACTTGTAAAACGTGGAGAAGGTGTGCACAGAGGACCAAGTAGCTGCCTTGCACACTTGAGACACAGGCGCCTGATGTCGAAAAGCCCCGGAAGTGCTTAACTCCCTGGTAGAGTGAGCCGTACCGGAAAAGGAGGCTCCAGACCCCGAACAGCATAGACTCGGGTCACCGTCTGTCTAATCCAACGTGAGATAGTGGCCGAAGAGGCCGCCAAACCTGTGCATGGACCATCCACCGCGATCAAGAGAGCATCCGACCTCCGGAAGGAGGCCGTGGTAGCCAGATACACCCGCAGGACCCGAACAATGTCCAGGGAGTGCAAAGCAAACTCCTTAAGGTGAGATGGGCGCGGGCAATGAAGGAAGGACAATGCCCTTATAGATGTGGAAGGATAACACCACCTTAGGTAAAAAAGGAAGGTGAAGGGCGCAAGACCGCCCTATTCTCTTGTAGGACCAGATGTGGAGATCTATGAGATAGGGCCGCCAACTCGGACACCCGCCGAGCGGATGTGATAGCCACCAGGAAACCAACTCCTGTGAAAGCGGTTGCAGGAATATCCCAGATATTCTCAAAAGGGGGCTTCTGAAGGACCGAGGGGACCAAATTAAGGTCCCATGGACGCCAGAGGCGACCGTACCTGGGGAAAGACATGCCGAGCCCCCTGCATAAGGTGCGGATCAACGGATGCGTCGCCAAAGAATGCTGAGAAAAGATTGCCAGAGCAGAAACCTGACCTTTGACAGTACTGAACGCCAGTTGCTGGTCGAGACCCTTCTGTAGGAAGGCCAGCACGCGAGACAGAGAAGGAACGAGGGTTCCAGCCCCCGGCCTCGCACCAGGCGATGTAAGCCTTCCAGGTGCGGTGATAAACTTTACGGGAGGTGGCCCCACGCGTCCTCAACATGGTAGGAATCACAGAGTCAGGGACACCTCGATCCCTCAACACACGGGATTCAATAGCCAGGCCGTTAAAGCCAGAGAGGGTAAAACAGGGTGCAAGATGGGCCCCAGGGACAGAAATCCTCTCGAAGCAGGAGTAGCAAGGGGACATCCACCACCATTCGCACCACGTTGGCGTACCAAAGACGCCTTGCCCAATCTGGAGCTACCAGAATGGTAGGAAAGCCCTCCGCTTCCATTCTGCACAGAAGGCACGGAAGCAGCTTGAGCGGGGAAAAGGCATAGATGAGTCGATACCGAGCCCAAGGAGCTACTAGAGCAGTGGTAGGCAACCAGTAGCCCTCCAGCTGTTGTGGAACTACATTTCCCATGAGGCATTTCGAGGCTGGCAGTCACATACAATTACTTCCAGAAGCATGATGGGACTTGTAGTTCTGCAACAGCTGGAGGGCCCCAGGTTGCCTATCCCTGTACTAGAGCATCCGCCGCGACCGCCAAGGATCCCTTGTCCCACTCGCGAAGGTCTGCACCTTCCGATTGAGATGGGAAGCTAGCAAGTCCACGTCTGGAGCACCCCACCTCAGACAAATCTGATGAAACTCCCCAGGGTGCAGGGACCACTCTCCTTGGTCCAGGTGCTGACTGAGATAGTCCGTCTGCCAGTTTCCCACGCCCGGTATGTGAACGGCAGAGATTGCTGGAACTTGGCTTTTTGCCCACTGCAGAATGGGGGCTACCTCCGAGGCCGCAGCCGAGCTTCTCGTCCCGCCCTGGTGATTCATGTATACCACGGCCGTGGCAATGTCCGACTGAATCCAGGCAGGGCGCCAGTGCAGCCTCGATGTCCAATGGCAGAGGCAGCACCAGATCGCCCGCAATTCCAGGGCATTGATCGGGAGACGAGACTCCTCCGGAGACCACTGACCCTGGGCTGAGAACAGCCCCAGGACCCCGCCCCCGGCTGGCATCCGTTGTGATCACCGTCCAGCGAAGGGGAAGGGAAAAACCACGCCGAGCGAAGAGCCGGGGCCCGCAGCCACCAGAGCAGTGATGCCCTCACCCTGTGATCCATTCTGATCATCCGATCCAGTAAAGACGGGGACCTGTCCCCTCTCAGTAGAATCTCCCATTGCAAAACACGGGTATGACCGAGAGCATAAGGAACCGCCACGAAGGAGGCCACCATGAGGCCCAAAACCCGCATGCAAAACCGGATTGAGGCCCATTTCTGGGACAGTAGGGACCGAACCCCGACTGAAGCATCTGCTTCTTGATAGGCAGAAGGAAAATCTTCGCCAGGACTGCATCCAAGATCAGCCCCAGATACTCCCGGCGGTGAGACAGAATCAAAACCGACTTTGGAAGATTGATCACCCATCCGAACTCGTGCAGAGTGTGTAGGGTGAATGTCACAATGACCCTGAGCATTGGAGCCAACTCCGCTCGCAGGAGAAAATCCTCCAGACACGCCACCACCGCGATGCCCCACTACCTCCGCAGGGCCAGAACCGGGGCCAGTAGTTTGGCAAAGACCCGAGGCCAGGCCAAACGGGAGAGCTACGCACTGATAGTGATCCTCTCCACCACAAGGCGCAGGAAGCACTGGTGCTGGGCGCAGATGGGAACGTGCAGGTATTCATCTTGATATCGGGGGAGGCCAGGTAAAAAAAAGCCCTGGTGCAGGGCCGCTACACCCGAGCGGACAGACTCCATCTGAAAGCCTGCGGCTCCGCACAAACCTGTTGAGGTCCCTCAGATCCAGGATGGGACGAACCCCATCCTTCTCAGGAACCCCGAAAAGGTTGGAGCAAAAAAACCTTGGGACCGCCCCTGACCAAACAGGTCCTGTACGGGCCTGAAATAGGGCCCGCAGCCTGGCTGCAGGCAGCTGCAAGTTGGAGGCGAATAGCCTATCTGAGGGGCGGGAACGTAGTTCTATTCAGTATCCCGACGAGACCATCTCATCCCAGTGGTCCGAAATGCAGGTGGATACCCTGTCTGTGAACCCCAGGAGACGTCTCCCCTCCTCACCTGAGAGCCGGGTCGAGGCAACCTGACATGCGGAGGAAGCCTCTTCCCCTGACTTGGCTCGGTTACGCTGCCAGGGACGCTTCTGTCCCCCCGCAGGGGCCTTAGCGGGCTGCAAATCCTGCCGAGGAGCAGGGGGTGGGGGAACGCAATCCTCCTCGTCTCCGGGAGAAAGGTGCTCTTTCCCACCTGTGAGATTGTTGATAATCCCAACCAAGGAGGCCCAAAGGGCCACCCACCCTGGAAAAGGCAAGTCCGCCAGGGCCCTTTTTAGAAGTCTGGTCCACCGACCAGCCTACAGCCAAGGCCACCGCCTGGCCACACAGAGACCATGGATGCCTTGGATGTCAGGGGGGCCGCATCCCACAGATACCGTAGCCCATGGACAAGCTGATCAGTGAGACCCACGCAATCAGGAGGAACCCAAGTGTTGCTCACCTCGCTATATAACAGCTCCGCCCACAAAGTGAGTGAGTCTGTCTGATCCCGCCATAACAAACAGGGATCGGACGCAAGCTTCAGTCTTCCCGTCAACCGGGTACGTAAAAAGGCCGGAGTGCCCTCCACCAGGATTGTGGTCGACCTATGCAGGCGGTATACGGGGGGGGCGGCAACCACGGGGGGGGGGGGGGATGCCCACTTCTGCAACAGTTCCTCCCCAACAGCATAGCGCACAGCGAAACGTCTGGGAAATGGGGGGCTCTGAGCCCAGTCCCTATAAACAACCTGTTCCAGAAAAACCACAAACGGGAAGACCCGAACCGTACCGGCTGGTCTTACGCGACCCGAAGGGACCGGGCACCCGATGGGGTCCCGTCTGGTCGCCTAATTGCAGGGTCTCACGCTCTGAGGTGATCAGAGCGCCTACTAGTGCCCTCTCGTGCGCAGCCGCGTATGCCTCTCACTCATCCCCGCTATCAGGAGCATCAGGGATCTCGGGAAACGAACGTCTCCTGGACTGTCGACCTGGCGTCTAAGTAACGGGGTCCCTGAAGCGCTGGCTGCAGGCACATCGAGGTCCGGTGGGGAAGCACCCGCAGCGGCTGCCATCGTGTCACCCACACTGGCGGCGCCAAATTTGACCCAATGCCAGGAAACCACTGCACCCCCCACCCCACAGCTGAGCAAGGCTAGTCACAAGGGGCACCCCGGAGGGACTCACCACCCGACCCAGAGAAGAGCTGCTTGCCTCTGCTGTCCACCGCTGTTGCTGCCCCGCTCGCCTCCTGTCCTTCTCCACTGCTGCTCCATAGCTGCTGCCCAGGGAGATCCTGTCATGCAGGGGGGTAAAACGGCGCCAGCGCGACCAGGACCGCCCCCTGGCACACACAGGCCAGATCAAGTACAGAGACCACAGAGGCCACTAGAGGCCAAAACCCCACAGACAAGAACGGCGTGGCTACGCCAAAAGGGCCGCCGGCCGTTCCCCAGGCTCTACCATGCGGCCAGCTACAGGAAAATGGTGGCCGGACCCCGGCAAAATGGCCACCGAGCGATCCGACCGCCGCTGCACGAGGTGTGGAGGGGGGTGCAGAGGGGGGACCTCTAGGGCCCTAAATGCACACACACCCTTGGAGCCCCTGGGGGGGTAAAGGGGGGATTGCTAGCAAGGGAGGGGAGGGAAGACCACCCGCTACCCTGACACCCCAGAGTGGGGACCTGCCAGCTCCCCCCCGGCCCCCAAGGGGGAGGGGGAGGGGGGACGTACTTACACCATCTAGTCGGGCGGTGCGGGAATCCCACCCGGACAGCTTTCGCGCTCCCGGCTAGGCCGGAGGGAGCTGTCGGCCTAGGGCGCACTGCGTGCGACGGCGGGACGTTTAACCCTCGGGGCCACCCTGTCCGGATCGGGGTTTGTCGCGGTCGACCCAGCGCGAAGCGTCCGGTCTAACGCGTGATTGCCGACTGGGGAGAGTACCTGGATCCAAGAACCAGCCTGTCGCCCAGCGCGGCTACTTGATTGAAGTATTCATCTGTGAGGCTGTCCTAGGACAGCCGAAAGTGGCCCAGAGAGGTACCACAGATCCCAACATGGGAGCCTAGGTCTAACTCCTTGCACTAGGCAGAGAAAACTGAGCTAGCAGAGCTGGGTGTGGGGTTATCTGCCAGTGGGGACTGCCCCCCTGGGAGGGGCTGTGTCTGTTGCTGTTCTTTTTTCTTTTAGAACTGCCTATTCTGCCTAGTAACTCCTAATAAGAGGCAGCATAACCCACTTAGTCCTGAGAATTGCTGTGCCTTTCGACGAACGATAGAGAAATCGGTAAGTCCATGGGTTAGGGGGAGCAAATTACTTGCCTTGCCCCGGGCGCTGACAACCCCCGCTACGCCATTGGAGCAGTTCTCCGTTTTATATCCCCGATATGTGTACTACAAACAAAGCCAGCATATTGCTCTCTGTCCATCTCAAAATTATGTACTAGAAAATTCTAAGTGCCATATTATTGGTCCCCCGATTTTTATATAGGTCACCTCCATGGCATTTTCTGACTGCACCTGTACAGAGTCCCTTCCAATAGGTGCGTCCATCGAAGCAGGACCCATTTGATTGCTCATTGTTCCAGCACATTCAGGAGAAGCAAGGACTTCTTCAGGTCCCAGTGACCCTGCCGTGAACTGGAGACCCAGCATTCTACCCCTGCCATGCATGTTGGCATGCTCCCAGCTATAGAAGAGTGAAATAACCAAAATAAAGATTACTTTGTCAGGCAATTAACTGAATCTCCCAGCCCAGCTACAATACACCTTGGTCTTCCTGAGCTAAGACAAGAAGAATGTATTTCCTGCACTAAGGTTCATAATCTCATACATCTTTGCACCAAAAAAATCAATCCCCTGTGAACATCAGATCTGTAAGTACTTTCTTAGATGTTTGAGTAGCCAACCAACAATTCAGCCACAGCAACCTGCAGATGTCCACAGCCAAATCCAACAGACCAAAGATCATGAGCCAAGGTCCACATCACAAAGTTCAAGCCCTGTACCACCTGCTCACCAAATCCACATACATGCTAGGCCAATAACCGAACGTGTTCCACAGTGTAGGGGGTTCTGGCCACCAGCAAAGACCACCCTGGCCTATCTCGTGTTTATTTCTGGATGTGCCTAGCATCCTGCTCCTGCAGGTTGTTCTATGCCCAGTAGGTATCCAAAGAAGATCTGTGTCCTCCAATGAGCAAAAGACAAAATCCAATCTCTTGTGAAATGGTCCTGCTCTTTTTATTTCTTTCAAGATTGAGTTTTTTTTATATCTCATGATAATATTTAGTTTCATGATGCATGGTCATTAAAAAAAAAAAAAAAAGTATAAGTATGATATTATGTCCTTGTGTGGCAAGGAATAAAATCAACAGTGCGCTACATCTCCTTCACTGTTCAATCAACATAAGGGTGCTTTTGGATCCTGCTATAGCATTGCGGGTGCAGTAGAGGTCCCAAACCGGGCTTTGCTCTCTGGTAGGGGTGGGTCACAAAGTTAACTTTAGAGATATGTATCCTTTTGGAAGGTAATGAAGTTCCCCCATGTATTTCAACTGTTCATTTAGCTGACTGCAGTTTGGCTTTGCTACAAAGTCATGGAAAAATGTACAATCGCATCTTAATTTTAATCCATAGATATCTGTAAAATAAACTTTTCAGTCCACATTAATCTTGCAATAATTCAGGGGACATCTATATATGCAGTAAATCCAGAGAATATGAAATATGAAATATGCACTTCAGTCAGAAAAGTTTCATTTTATTTCCTGTATTAAATTTTACCATATTCTGTAGCTTTATACAACACAATAAAAACATTTATATCATTGCATACTCCCATTGGAGCTTGCAATTTCAAGTCAATACTACATTCATATACGCATACATACATTCTCTTTGGCCAATGTGGTGTCAGTTAACCTACCAGAATGTTTTTGGGTCATTTGGGCCATTTGAGCATAAGATTTCATAAATATCAATCACAGGGTCACAAAGCTACAAAAAACATACTTCCTCTGAGTTTTTGCCGTTATCCCAAATTTTGGCTTTCTCCGCCATAAATCATATACATAGAATAAACATGCAGCCAAGTCTGAACAAGGCAGGCAGTTCCAGCAATGCTCAATAAAGTCTTTGCAACCCAACTAGGAAAAATCTGCAGTATAGAAGGAGCCCCGAATGAAGAAAGTACCAATTGGTTTTTAGTCCTGCCAAGGGGCAACCTGAAAGTCCTCCTTTCTGGTAATAATAAATTACAGAAAAATTACTTTAATTCGACTGTGAATACAGTGGCAACGCTTCCTGATTGGATTGTCGCTGTTCACCTGGAGTTGCTTTTTATATTGTGTAAAAAGATCATGGAAATGTGTAAAAAAAAGGAGTACCAAAGAATATCAAAAGAAGCCATCATTGTCCTTGGTGTCTACAAACCTTCTTCGCACAACAAGGCTCAGTTATCTTTCTGGGATACATTATTAGGTCCTGCAATTATTTTGCTATAATTTTTCTGCTGTTCCTCTTTGAATGAATCTTTTACTTTGTCTCTTTTTAGTCCACCGTCCCTAAATAAAAATAAAAAACAGCATGATGATTCAAAAAGAAGTTCATCAGGACAATCAAGGTAAAATTACTTTTTTGTACAATGTTTGTGAAATGAGAAATCTTGCAACCCCACATATGCAGTCCATAAATCGGCTTGAATCTATATTCATGTGTACCACTTCAATGTCAATGATGAAAGCTTATCAATGTATACCACTCTTTATTTGCTTTTATTTTCTTTAAATTTAATTCAACATCTTTAAATGTAATTTTATTCCATTTTCTTTAAGGCATATCTAAACCTAAAAGCAAAAATGTAATATATCCCGACTTACCAGTCCTTGATGTGGCATCAAGTGTTAGATTTATTTTTCAGGCTAAGAACATTTACAGTACAGAAGACACCTATTGATCTTACCAAAAACACAAGTGTCCTTGTCATTTGTTAAGCAAGATTAACAGAAAGAACAAATATTCCTATCTTTTTTGTGTACAATACAAATGTCATCATTCCACCATGTAATGGAGATGAACAAAGCCAAACATTTAGGCCTCATGCACATAGGAAGTTTTTTGACTGTTTTACAGCAGCTGTTTTTAGCTGCGGACACTTTTTTTTCTACAGTCAAACTCGCCATCATGTTATCCTACGTGTCCATGCACACATAGGCTGTTATCAACTGTTTTTTGGCAGTGATATTTTTGAGCTGTAAAAAAACCCAAGACCAGTGGGTTCTGAGACGTTTTTCAGCTGTAAAAAACGCTCAAATGCTCAAAAACGCTCAAAAATGCCAGTCATCAACGTTTTTGGACGTTTTAGATCAATTGAAAAAAAAAAAAAAAAAAACGCTGGCCCTTTAAAAACGCAAAAAAAAGTGCAAAAACGCAGGTAATATAATGCTAATAAAAGCTGGAAAAAAATCACCGATAAACTACAGACGTTTTTAGTACATTTTTTTAACGTCCTGTGTGCATGAGGCCTTATAGTCCAGTCTGACAATCATGGCTATCCCCATAGATAAAATTAAGAAATGTAGACACTTAGGCTGCTTTCACACGTCCGTGTGCGGGATCCGCTTTGCTCAGTGGGGATCGCTCTGCTGATCCCCGCTGAGCCGGCTGATGACAGATCAGTCTCTGCTCACTGTGCAGAGAGGGACCTGTCAGAGCCCCGCTTTCCTCTATGGGAAATCGGATGACAATGGACTGTCTGTTGTCATCTGATCCCCAGACGAATGGAAAAATAAGGTTTTCAGCCAATGTACTTTACGGGACAGAAGTGGATCGGAGAGCGGCAGGTGTCAGCGGACATGTCACCACTGACATCCATTGCTCCATAGAGGTGCATGGAGCATCCATTCAGGTCCGCCTGAAAAATGGACCAGCGGACCTGAACGCAACAGCCGTGTGAAAGGGGCCCGAGAGAGAGACTTAAGCCACACTAACAGTTTTGGGTTGCACGGAGACACTATACTAACCCATGCAAGGTTAGTCTAAAGATTTCCCCCGCTGAGCTGTTGTGTTCTGACAGGGGGACGCCCCCCTCACCCCGCCAGAACACTCTGATCAGCGCTCTCTGCCATTGGCTGAAAGCGCTGATCAGGAGTCGGCCGGCTGCTGGTTTTCTAGCATGCATATTCGACAGAAGTTGGTCAGCTTCTGTCAGGCAGAAAAACATACACACTGGCAGAACGATGGCGTTTTTTTTTTGAACCGCCAAATGTCTTCGGACACTCTGCCCGTGGGTACAGGGCTTTACATTAAAAGAAGTATGGGGTATAAAAAAACACTTATACTCGGAGGCGCATGTGCGGCAGCACCCAGCATGGACACGTAGTCCGAGAGCTGCATTCCACTCCAGCAGATCGGGCATCTTAGAGCGGTGAACACGCACCA
Source organism: Glandirana rugosa (assembly GCA_018402905.1). NCBI lineage: Eukaryota > Metazoa > Chordata > Amphibia > Anura > Ranidae > Glandirana > Glandirana rugosa. The sequence continues at coordinate 150,707 of BLSH010530817.1, forward strand.
TCTCACCCTGGTTCCAGCACTGCTCAGCACCGGAACACCCCTGGACCCCACGGATGACTTTGGGCACGGCCAGGAAAGACATTAGCAGCTCGTGGCTCCAGCACGCCTCACATACCATCCAGCGACATCACCCGACCCCTTTCCACCTGCAGGGCCGCACGCGAGTACACCTCCCCAGGGAACACTATCTCCGATCTCCACTAAATACTTACTGGATCAGGCCCTAGAGGAGATGTGCCTTTCGCCCATGGATGATGGTGCCCCCCATCGCACATCACAACACAGCCTAGGCAGCTGGATCCATCACCCCGAAGGCCCATCCCAGACCTCTTCACAAAATTTGCTGAGCTTCTGGACAGAGGCCTCCAAAATACAGCCAGCAGAATCACCAATGATATTAAAGTATACCTGCAAAACATAGGTGCACGCATAGAGACGATAGAAAATAAGCTAGATTCCACCATCTCCAGGACAGTTCAAAATACAGACCGCATACAAGATATTCAAACACAATTGGAATCTGCATTGTCTAAAATAGACGATCTAGAAAATTCGAGAAAATTCTCCTTCAACTGGGCCTCATTCGCGAAGACTCCCTCCAACCAACGCAAAATTCCACCTTGGCCTCCTTGAAGCGACAACTACCCTCCAGTCCGCTAACGCAAGTTTGGGAAAAACACAAAACAAAAACATCCAAGGAAGCCCGCCCCCCCTAAGGAGCCCACATTGGTGACCCCTTTGCACCCAATCTTTGACCCTTGGTTTATCACCGAAGATGCCTTGTTTCATCTGGATGTTGTTTTCAACCCAGGATTATACAAACCCTTCTCAGCGGTTTGGTCTGTTGTTCCCTTTAAAAGGACACCTGTTACATCCAGTTGATTTGAACATTATTTCACCACATTGCTGGCCTAACCTTGGCCCCTTTAATAACTGGAGCTACATACCCTCTTCCCTTATCCCTCCTGATATCCCCCAGCCCTCTTTCCCCCATGGCTCCCGGATCATCCTAACTCATTGGCTGTACCCACATGACTTGTTTGCAATAAGGATTTACTGCTATAGTACAATTATACAGCTCCAAGTGTTCCTAGTTATACAGGATTGCATAATGTTTTACATGTGTGTTCATGTTTAACCATTTATTCCCTTGCAGGGTTTTTCAGCTTTTTTTTTTTTTTAGGGGGTGCCCGACTGGTGGAGTGGTGCTCATGCCCCTCCCTCTGGCTTGAACATTTGGCCTGTCGTCATCTTCCAGTCAGAGTGTCCTTCACCTCTGGTGAGGATACCTTTGTTTGACAAGGTGGCGGTGGAAATGGTATTTCCCCCCCACCGCCTAGAGGTGCTTAAGCCTTGCACGCTTACACTCTTCTCTTCCTTCTCTCTCTCCTTTCTTTGGTTTTCATCTAATCTCCCTGTTTTTGTGTCGTTCAGCTTGGACAGCCCGTCCGCAGAAACCCACCTCGAGCAACATCTGCACAGATATCCACTCCAACCCACTTATGGGTTACATGAGGTAAGTGCCCTCTGTTTATTGGCTTATTTCCACCATCCGCTCCATGGCTAACACACCGTCAATAATCACCCCCCCCCCCCCCACTACGGGTGGTTTCTCACAATGCTCAAGGCCTTAATTCACAATTAAAAGGCATAAAGTCCTTCAACATTTCCCTAAACGCTTCCTAACCATCCTTACTTCATCATAACTATCCGTATCTAATGCAGAAGGCAAGACTAAAGGCGTCGCCATTCTTTTTTCTCGCAGTTGGCGCTTCTCCCTCATTTCAATACATAAAGACATGGAGGGCAGGTACATTCTGCTGAAAGGGATGATAGACGAACAAATATACTCATTTGTCTCATATTACACGCCTAATCAGAAACAATTTAGATTCTTCCAGTGGATGTGTGATATTATCTCACCTCTGCTAGAAGGGACAATGATATTTGGTGGAGATTCAAATATCGCTTTTGATACTGGCCTTGACAAATCTCGCCCATTGGGAAAACAAAACATATGACCCACCAAACAGAGCCTTCAGGTGGCTAGACTACTATTTCAACACGGACTTGTGGACATTTGGAGAGAGATCAATACGACAATGTGTGACTACACACATTACTCCAGCCCTCATAGCTCCTTTGCCAGGATAGACCACATATTAGTTAATAGCCTTGTGATCCCCCTCGCCACTAAGTCATATATTAGAGATTCTACGTGGTCAGATCATACCATGGTCTTCTTGACCCTTCAACGGCCCTCAAGCCACCCGGCTCTTCGAAGATAGAGACTTAACGAATCTATCCTTGATGACACAGTTAAGAAAGCAGAAATAGAGGAGGCAATTAAAGAATACTTTAAACTTAACGACTCTCCTGACATCTTCCCTTTGTGCCTGTGGGCCGCTCATAAAGCCACAATAAGAGGGAAAATTATGCAACTAGCTGCACAGATAAACAATTAGAATGCAACTTCCTTAACCTTCCCAAGGCACATAAACTGAATCCATGAGCAGTCCCAACGGACAGCCTAAACACGGCCTTACTCATTAAATTTGGCCTTGACATCCAAGGCAGTAAAGTGGTTGCATTGGAATAAAGCGCAGTTCTATTGCCAAGGAGAGAATATTGGCCCCAAGCTCGCTCGTAGATTAACCCCAAATGACAGAACCCTTGCTATTCCCAAAATTAGGATTGAAGGGGGAACACTATCTCAGAACCCACAACATATCATGGGTGAATTTCATAACTTCAATAAAAAACTATATAGCTCCAAGACACAACCACACCAATCTGCAATAAACGGCTTCCTCGATACGGTTAAATTATCTCACTTATCGCCTAAACCTATCCAGATAATGGAGGCCTCCATCTCCTCTGAGGAGGTCATTTCCACGATTAATAAACTGAAACCGCATACAGCCCCGGGGCCAGATGGTTTCTCGGTTCCGTAAAAGAAATCATTCTCCAACATATTAGCTCCCTATCTAGCTCGATTCTTTAATGCACTGATGAAGGGGGACCCCCTAGACAGCACTCGAAATATGGCATATATATAGGTAATTCCAAAACCAGGCAAAGACCCCAGCTCTGTTGGCAACTATAGACCAATTTCGCTTATAAATAACGATTTAAAAATTTTAACAAAGATCCTAGCTGATCGCTTGTCTACCTTCATTGGCCGATATATCAGCAGAGACCAGGTGGGATTTATCCCTGGGAGGCAAGGCCCTGACCAAATCCACAGAGCAATAGACCTCATCTCACTACGCCACTCTAATTGGGACTCTGGGGGTCCGCGAGAGGGATGCCTCCTCTCGCTGGATCTCCAGAAAGCATTTGACTCGGCCTTTTGGCCTTATATTTTTAAAACGTTGGAACGGTGGGGCTCCGGGGCTTCCTTCCTCAGTGTTTTACATTCCCTTTACTCACGTCCTATGGCCCAAGTCAGAATGCAGGGATTATACTCTAATTCCTTCTCAATTGCCAGGGGCACCAGGCAGGGTTTCCCCCTTTCACAACTCATATTTGCTATAGCGATGGAGACTCTGGCGGAAGCGATCAGAGAACACCCCAACATACATGGCATTCAATGTGGCACACGCCAGCACAAGTGTGGTCTATTCGTGGACGATGTATTGCTGTTCATATCCTCTCCGTTGATCTCTCTCCCAAATGTGTGAAAGCTACTAGATGACTTTGGACGGATCTCTGGCCTTCTAGTCAGTTTTGAAAAATCCCAAGCTATGAATATCAACATACCCCCAACACTAATAGATAGGATTAAAAAGGATTTCAAAATCCCTTGGTCGGAATTCTCCAACACACACCTGGGCATACAGCTGACTCCTACAATTGACTCACTTTACTCAGTAAATTTTCCCCCTCTTTACAAAAAAATTAGAGGCTGACCTCGCTGGCTGGACTTTGCACAGCCTCTCTTGGATAGGCAAAATGAACGCGGTAAAAATGACACTGCTCCTGAGAGTTCTATACTACTTTCGGTCCCTTCCCATTCTGATAGTTAAATCTTATTTGCACTCTTTCCAATTGAAAATCATCAAATTTATCTGGGGTAATGGAGGCGCTCGACTTTCTAGACAAGTACTTTTTAGATCCAGGAAAGAAGGCGGACTAGGCTTACCGAACCTAGTTTGGTAATACCGAGCTGCCCTGCTGGCTTAAATTTCCACAATATATTCGCGAGGTGAACTAACCGACTGGACCCACAGAGAGGCAGGCAGTCCAACGACATACACTTGATTACCTGCTTTGGTGCAGTCGCAAAGAAAGACCTGCGATCCTCTCACCAACACTCTCTCACTCATTCTCCCTCTGGGATAAAATCCGTACTCACCCACAACTGACCTCTCCAATTAAGCCGCTGATGAACCTTTTTCAGAACCCAGCTTTTCCTCCTGGGCTAGATATTAAAGCTTTCAGTTAGTGGCTGAATAAGGGTCTTTATAGAATTGGACACTTTCCCCGGCCCTTAGGACCACTTTCGAAAGCATTTTGCATTAGTTAATCGGATATGCCAGCAACGGAACTGTATCAGTTTCATCAAATTCATACCCACCTCCATAAATTGTGGAACTCCCATATCGCTGAAACCCCTATCACTAAATATGAACAATGGTGTGGTCAAGCAATGGAGCAGAGGGTGGGTATCACAATAATCTATGAGGCACTGGCTAAGAATCCCAATAAGACGCTGTATATGACAGCCTGGGAATCTGACCTAGCCCAACAGTGGGATCTGGAAACTTGGAATATGAATTTTGCTAGAGCATTTAAGGGTGTGATCAATACTTCACTGATGGAAGCAAATATCAAAGTCATGTCTAGATGGAATCTAGTTCCAGCTAAACTAGCTAGGATATATCCCACAACCTCACCATTATGCTTTAGAGGCTGCGGCCACTATGGTGACATGTCCCATATATGGTGGGATTGTCCTAGAATTAGATCTTGTTGGAACAAAATTTTTGCTTTGATCAGGAAGCTGACGGAATGTCCGGTTGAGAAATCAATCAATATTGCTCTTCTCAATTTGCCGCAGCCTACCACGAAGAACATGCAGCGCTTGATCTTCTTCATCCTCACAGGTGCCAAATTGACGATCGCTAAATCATGGAAGAAAACCTACGTCTCTATGGCAACGGCCAAAAATAAGATTTCCTGGATCATGACCCAGGAGAAGATAACAGCTTCACTCACAGGCTCCACCGGGAAGTTTGAGAGCACTTGGGATCCATGGGCGGTCTACATGGGCTCTTCCCTGACTCTCTAAAGTGCAGAAATTGTAAAACCTATTACGAAACCTGTGGACAGGCTCTCGGGGCGAACAAAGACAAAGTTAAAGTACTCTCCTTCCTCTTCTCTTTCTCTTCTTATGGCCCCATATGTCACTAGACATTTAAAATAGAGCAGACTACCACCAAGTCCACTATCTACTCAATACAAGCTTCAGACTTTTATGTCAAATGACCCCTTGAGGTCCAGGTTTTCTTTTAGCCATCGTTATTTTGCATGAGGTTGTGGGGTCTGAGAGGGGCGCTCCCGACCACAGTTAGCTCCCAATGGGGTGGCGGGTTGTTCCTCTCCGTCCCTACCACGTCCTGTCTGGGCCCCACGAAACCTTGCAAATTCTTTTCAGCCACATTGATCTATGAGTATGTTATATGTGCTATAAAGACTTTCTTGGAAGGTGTTCTATACTCTCTCATGTTAGCCAAAACCATGTATTACTATTTTCTGAATCTAATGTAAACTACTGTATATGTCATTTATAGTCTGTACCTTCTACTGGCTGGGGCCAAAACAAAAAGCTCTATACCTTATAGGTTTTATCATATCCTTTCATTTATATTTCAATAAAAAGCTATTGAAAGAAAAAAGAAAACACACTTATACTCACGTAGGTGGATGCAAGGTCAATCCAATGCTGCATCTGTCCTTCACCAACTCTGCGCCGAGAACTGATCAAAACACCGCCGATCGCTCAGTTCTCCCCCTCCACTCTAAACAGAGAACAGTGACTGTCAGTCACCGGCTCTCTACTCTGCTTCTCCAGTGCCCACTGGAGTGCTGAGCTGTGAAGGGGAGGGAGCAGCTGGCTTAGTCTCCCAGAGGCACAGGAGAGAGGCTGAGCCATCTGCCAGTCTAGGTCCGTAGGTGGACCCCGACTGTAAAATCAGGATTTTACCCAGCCTGGACCGGCTGAGTGATGTCAGTCGAGGCCAAAAATAGGTCATGGGAGTGAAGAACAAACACTCCTGTGATCCATAGCAGCAGTAGGACCAAAAAAGCTGCTTTGGACATACTTTTTCTTTAAAAAAGTGTGATGTTTGCCAGATTACAAGGTGAAAATATAAGAAAAAAAAGCTGACAAAACTAAAACTGAAAACATTTTTGTTTTTGGGTTCAGATATGCTTTAATAGAATAACTACTTGTGTGTAAATGCATGTATGTCAGGGATATTGTGGAAAATGAAGCTCAGTTTACAGTAAACACATAGAACATGCGTGAGTGATGCCATTCTAAAAGTCGAACTCCAGAGGAGAAAGGTTAAACCCCTGCCAGGTCTGTGTACTGTTGCTAATGTTTCCATTGGGAAATTTCCCTTCACTTCCTGTCCCAGTTAAGTAATAACAGGATATTAGAGAAACCCCTCCTGCCAATAACCAGCTCCCCTGTGGGAGTCTGTGCAGAATGTATCTGTTCCATCTATGATTGCCCTTGACAGCCAAAACATGCTGGAAGACATACCCCTTTTTAGCACTGGAATTTTAGGATAGCATGTGCCACTGCACTGCAGAAAATGAGCCTTGGTTCTCCCCAGGAGATACTACTTGTGAACATTTTACATGAATGACCTTTCACAATATGACAGACACTGCATCAATTTTTTTTTTTTTTTTTTACATAAAAAGATATGCGCCAGAAAAATAAATTTTACCATGGCAACTCTATCAGTCCACCTTGTTTCGCAATTGCAGACTTGACTCTGTTGGCAAACTCAACAGCATCTTCTCCCTCCTGCAAATACAAGGAATATACTTTTCATTTTATTATGCAGTAATATAAGTGCTATATAATAAAAAAGAAAAAAATCGTTGTGTACTTATTACAAATTCATTTTCTTGGAACACACTGAAGGACACAGGAGTTCTTTCACCTTTTGGTTAACAGAAGACCAGCTGGAAGTCTTGCAAATCTAGATAATCATCATTTCATACTGAAAAAGCCCAAGAAGCACCCACAGAACTAGTACAGTGTGCATTGATAGGACAGGATAAAACCCAATCCTTAAGACGAAGACTGAGTTCACACATGTACGATGTGAATTTCAGGTCAGTTTTCACTGCAAATTTCCAGACTAGGTGTTCAGCAGTTCAGCTGCAATTTAGATATGGTTCTGATGCAAATTTTTAGGAGCGGGCAGCCGCCAGCGTCTTTCATAGCCGGTTGCTAAGGAGCAGGCCGGCAAACCGGCCACCACATCCTTAACAACCGATGACACATCAGCTGTCAGCGGGCTCACAGCTGAAAGTAAACAAAAAATTGCTGGCAATAAAAATTGAGAATAAAAACGGCGTGGGGTCCCGAAAAAAGACCCTCATCTGAGCATGCAGCCTGGCAGGCCACAAAAGGGGGCTTGCTCCCTCTCCTGAACCATACTAGGCCACATGCCATCAACATGCAGGGGGGTGCTTTGGGGTAGGGCCCACCCCCCAAAGCACCTTGTCCCCATGTTGATGGAGACAAGAACCTCTACCCCACAACCCTGGCCATGATTGTGTAGGTCTGCAGGCAGGGGGCTTATCAGAATCTAGAAGCCCCCTTTAACAAAAGGGCCCCCAGATCGCAGCTCCCCCCCATGTGAATGAATATGGGGTACATTGTACCCATACTCATTCACCAAAAAAGTGTCAACAATGAATAAAACACCCCCCTCTCTCAGCATGCCCCAGTTAATGACATCACAAGGTGGTGGGGCCACGCAGTGGCATCACTGAGTGCCCCCGCCCCATAGTTTATTTAGAGGCAAGAGGCGGTGTAGCTGGCAGAAGGCGGGATCCAGCGTTGATTGGCACTGAATTTACTTCGGGGGACTTTCTTTTTTTTTTTTAATAAAGGCCTCATTCACATGGGGAGGGGGAACACGGGGACCCTCCTTGTTAAAGGGGCTTCCACATTCTTATAAGCCCCCCACCTGTAGATGCCCACAGCCACCAGGGGGAGCCCCCTAACACAACACACCTCCTCCATGTTGAGGGCATGTGGCTTGGTATGGTTCACTCACCCCCCCTTTCCTGGCCTGCCAGGTAACATGCTCTAATATGGGACTGGTATAGATTTTTGGGGTACCCCACGCCATTTCTTAAAAAAAAGTTGGCATAAAGCTCCCCTTAAAATCCGTACCAGACCCGAAAGTGTTTGACATGGATTGGAGGGGACCCCATGCTGTTTTTTTTTCACAATTTAATTATCAGCAATGTTTTTCTTTTCTACATTCAGCTGTCAGTGGGGAACCCCGCTGACAGCGAATGAGTCATCCGTTGTTAACGAGTGGGCTAGGAGGCTGGCTGCCATATCCTTAACAACCAAATGTTAAAGACGCCGGTGGCTGCAAAAATTTGCATCTGAACCGCATCTAAAACAGCAGCTTCGGAAATTTGCAGTGAAATCTGAAGGGCAAATCGCACAGGACATGTGTGAACCTAGCCCAAGTCTGTTATGTCACATGTTCTGGTTTCATTACAGATACCTAGTGGTGTCTGCACATTTAATTTTATTTAATAGAGTTCTTCAATAATGCAAATAGTGACTTCAGTTCTAAAGTCAGAGCCCACTTCTTATTCCAACAACTATTTATCATTGAGGGCATAAACAGATGTGTTTTTTGTGTTAGATAGTTTCCAGCCAATGTTTTTCTCACTCTTGCCTGTAAAACGCTCTGTTTCACATAGATCAACGCAAATAGTGTATTTTGAACAGAATACAGTGTTCATACATTACCTTTCTAGTCATCGGAGGCAGGTACCACACATTGCACTTGATGGCCCAGCTTGTCATCATTCTCAGGAGGTAGTTTACCATGCTGTATTTACCGCTATTCCAAAATGCATCTCCAAATTGTGGGTCATACTACAACATGGAACACACAGGAAATTTTTAAGAGGTCTCTAGAAAGCATACTACAAATTATCAGGTTTCTATATCCCTCAGATTTTTGTAAAATAACTCAAGGTTATTTGTAGTAACACTTAATCAAAATGACTAAAGGATAAACCATTTGAAAATGTAGGAATCAAATATTCCTGGTCATTTTTGTGTGACCATTTCCTAGCAAGCTTAGGTTAGGAAATGCCTTAGGTGAGGTCCATTTCAGCCATACATTATAACATTTACTAACTAACTTCAAAGGTGCTGGCTAAATTCGGCTTTGGCCCAAGGTATATAGGGTGGTTGAAATTATTATATAAGAGTCCAGAAAGCAAGAGTGAAAATAAACAACCAATGGTCAGAACCCTTTCATTTAACACAGGGAACGAGGCAGGGGTGCCCTCTATCACCCATGCTTTTCTCATTAGTAATAGAGCCACTAGCAATAGCCATCAGGACCTCAGAGAAAATTAAGGGATTCCAGAGAGCATCAGGGGGAGGAGAAAATAATATACGCAGACGACCTGCTAATGTTTTTGGGAGATTCATATACCTCTCTAGATACCGTATTAGAAATAACTGGAAAATAAGGGAAAATTTCAGGGCTACAAATAAATTGGGAAAAATCGAGTCTCCTACCAATAGACAGTGACAGACCTAGGATTAATACAGACTATCCAGGAATACCGCTGACAGATAAAATCAAGTATCTAGGAGTATAACTAAAAAACAAATCAATATATTAGAGATAACTTGGAAGGATTAATTAAGACATTCAAAGAAAAGAGCAGAGTGTGGAGGGGTCTGCCACTGTCAATAACTGGCAGATGCAACCTAATAAAGATGACATGGCTCCCTCAGCTCCTATATGTCCTGCAGAACTCAACGGTGTGGATAACCAAAGGCTGG
>BLSH010530817.1:165351-175901 GCA_018402905.1 Glandirana rugosa
AGAGATTATATAACTAAACCAAAAAATCAATATATATGAGGATCTATGAACTAAAATAGACAGTCGCCATAAGGACCTATCAGACATAATTAGGATCCAGACAGTGACAGATAACCATCCTCTGAGCTAAAAAGGGTTAAATAAACATCGGGACTTTAAAAGGGTATAAAAGGTCAATAAAGATTATACCATAGATCTCTCCATATACTTAGAGGGTTTTTGTAATCGTCCAGCAGACGCATATCTTACCACATATGTCAGTCGCGTCATAAGACATTTTATTCGTCGACTTGTGTTATCCGTTAAATAGTTTAGGATCTTTTCAAGGTATATTTTATTGTTCCACGTCGCGACTTAATTACAAGAATCATTTTCGTGGGTCACACGGCGTCACGTTATCAGAAGTTTTTTCACGACATCACGGTGAGGTGGAGGTGGCATTTGTGATCGGAGAGTGGAGTGGTCCATGCACACTGGGTGCTTTTACTAAGAACATTAATTCAGCGCTGCACCTTGTTATTTTATATGGAACTTTTCTAGGATTTGATAAATTGCCTATTGTGTTCAGCTGCTTATTTTACAGAATACTGCGCTGACTGTATACACCATTCTATACGCAGACGACCTGCTAATGTTTTTGGGAGATTCATATACCTCTCTAGATACCATATTAGAAATAACTGGAAAATATGGGAAAATTTCAGGGCTACAAATAAATTGGGAAAAATCGAGTCTCCTACCAATAGACAGTGACAGACCTAGGATTAATACAGACTATCCAGGAATACCGCTGACAGATAAAATCAAGTATCTAGGAGTATATATAACTAAAAAACCAAATCAATATATTAGAGATAACTTGGAAGGATTAATTAAGAAATTCAAAGAAAAGAGCAGAGTGTGGAGGGGTCTGCCACTGTCAATAACTGGCAGATGCAACCTAATAAAGATGACATGGCTCCCTCAGCTCCTATATGTCCTGCAGAACTCAACGGTGTGGATAACCAAAGGCTGGCTCTTAAAGATAGAAACGGTATTCAGAGAGCTGATTTGGAAGGGGAGACAGTCCAGGATAAGTCTGCGGGTGTTGCAACGTCCCAAAGGAAGGGGGGGTCTGGCAGTACCCAACCCATGGTGCTATTTTTTAGCTGCACAAGCGATGCATTTGAGAGGCTGCAACACAGCAGAGGGCGGTGATATAAATATGCAACTGATAGTAAAAGACACAAAAAACATAGATCAGGAATAGAAGCCCTGGAAGCGGGCCACTTACCATATGAAATCCCTACCTTCAAAATGATTACCAAGCTATGGCTCGAGATAAAAAACATACTGGGCTATCAAGGGTTCACAACATATTCACCAATATGGGACAATAGCAAGGTACAAGAAATCCTAAAAAGTAGAGCAGAATAAAGAATGGGAAAAACGAGGAATAACAAAGCTAACCCAGCTATATAAGGAAGACATCCTTAAAACTTTCCAGGAGGTAAGGGATGAGTTTGGGTTGACAAACAAATCATTCTATGTATATTTACAAGGAAGACAGAAAAAATGAATAAACTGATAAATGAACATCTAACCAAGGGAGCAATAGCAGGAATATACGGACCCATGTGTGATGTAATAAAGGGAAACAAGGAACTCGCATGTAGGAGGAAATGGATAGAGATGTAGGGGGGATAACAGAGGAGCAATGGGCAAGAATATTGGAAGCAGGACCATCGATATCACTATCTCCATCCCAAAGAACCTCACACCTGATGCTACTCCATAGGACATACCATACGCCACAAAAAGTGTTTAAATATGTCTATAGACAAGATTCAAAGTGTCCTCGTTGTAGGGCAGAAAATGGTAACCTTATACACATGATGTGGAGATGCCCAAAATTAAACAGATATTGGACAGGCATCATAGATATAATAAATAAAACGTTCAAAATAGACTTAGAAACGACACCAATAACGTGTATAATGGGATACATCGAAAAAGATAAAATACCATTAAGAAAACAAACACCGATAATCAGGAGCTGAGCTGCTGCACGTAGGATAATAGCAAAAAATTGGGTAGCAACAAATCCCCCAACGATTGAAAAATGGGTTAAGGAAGTAGAGAAGATGGTAAGAAACGAAGAACACATATTCAGGAAGAGAGGAAATAGAGAGCACAGGGAAATATGGGGACCTTGGATAGACAACACAAATGAGGGGTAGAAAGGGGGAAAAACAAGAAAATCGTAAAAGCACCCGAATCGGAAACTAAATACGTAGACAACACCTGTGAGAGATAGAGAAGAGAAGTAGACTAGACCATGGGTCAGGAAAAAGAAAAGGAAAGAAAAAAAAGGGGATAAAAACAATAGGTGAAAGAGCGGAGAGAAAGGATAGAAAGGAGAAAGAAGATAGAAAATACGCTGCAGGTGACAAGTAAATTAAAAAGGTTGTGAATGAAACAGTATGAATGAGAAAGAAAGGATCGAAAGTGAAAATAAATTCCCTTGAATTTCTTTTTTTTCTTTTTAAAATATTAATGTTAAATAAACAAAGAATATTGTAAATGAAAAGGACAAAGAAAAGAGGGAAAGAAAAAAAAATACCACAATGATGTGACGAAGCCTGAATAGAATATGACAAACAATTTGTAAAGAAAAAATCATGGCTAGCTACTGAAGTGGTTAAAAACATTGAAGAGGCTTTGAAGCATGGCTAAAGCTACATGGGGTATAATTTTTGACGCAAAGCTGAAGCGAAACAAAGCCAATGCAAGGTGTAAACAGGACTGTAAGCTCACCATTTTATTTAGTGACAGGAGCTTTGACTGGCGTTAAGGGAGCTTTAACAAAGCCTGTCTGACGCCCTGTTTTGAAGCACGTGTAAACTAGCCCTTACAGTGCTGTTTACACCTGTTTTTGCTTTTGCTTTGCTTTGGCTTCACTTCAAAAATTATACCCCATGTAGTTTTAGTGGTGCTTCAAAGTGTCTTCAAAGCCTCCATAGAAGTTTATGGCAAAGTTCACTTGAAGCTCCACCGAAGCCTCATCGAAGCCCCACAAAGCCTCAAAGCTCCACCGAAGCACCAAGCAAAAGCAAGGTGTAAACAGGACTGTAAGCTAAACCATTTTATTTAATGGCAGGAGCTTTGACTGGCGTTCAGAGAGCTTTAACCATTTCAGCCCCAGAAGGATTTCCCCCTTTAGGAGCAGAGCACTTTTTGCGATTCGGCACTGCGTTGCTTTAACTGACAATTGCGCGGTCGTGCGACATTGCACCCAAACAAAAATTGGGTCCTTTTTTTCCCACAAATAGAGCTTTCTTTTGGTGGTATTTGATCACCTCTGCGTCATTTCTAATCACCACTATAAACAAAAAAAAGTGACAATTTTGAAAGAAAAAAAAAACAATATTTCTTCATTTTTGCTAAAACACAAATCCAAAAAAAATAAAAATAAAAAAAACAAAATTCATTCATCAGTTTTGGCCCATTTATATTCTTCCTCATATTTCTGGTAAAAAAAAAAAAAATTGCAATCGGCATTTATTGATTGTTTGCCCAAAAGTTGCCGTGTTTACAAACCATGAGAATTAATTTCTGGCGTTTTTACATTTTTTTTTTTTTTTACGAGCAATGACAGCGATCTGCGATTTTTATCGGGACTTTGATATTGGGGTGGACATGTCGGACATTTTTCACACTTTTTTGGGACCAATGACATTTATACAGCGATCAGAAATGTAAATATCCACTGATTACTGTATAAAGGTCATTGGCAGTGAAGGGGTTAATCTGCAGGGGGAGATCTAGGGGTTAACTGTGTTCCCTAGGCATGTTCCAACTGTGAGGGGGCTGGGCTACCATGGGCATAAGAGATCTAACTGATCCCAGTGACAGGGATCAGTAGATCTCTTACATGCCATGCCACCTCTTAGAACGGGGAACCGACGTGTTTACTTTGGCGGTTCCCCGTTCTCCCTCTCTCTAGCAGCTCATCGCAGCTTGCCGACGGACATCAGGTCCGCCCAAGCCGCGGATACACTTACACAGAGTGCGGCAGGCACGAGAGTGCGCCGCCAGAGGAGCGCTATCGCACCCTAGCTGCGTGTCCGCGAATTGCAATTTACAGCGATTCGCAGGATACGTCCACACTGCCGCGGTAAAAAGGCGCGGTCGGGAAGTGGTTAAGGGGTAGTTTACACTTACTTCAAAACATGGCTTCAGATACGCTTTGTTAGGGCTCGTTTACACTTGCTTTGGCATCAATGCACACTAAAGCCCCTACTGCTTCAACAAGCTTTTATGAGGTGTTTTTGAGGCTTCGGTGGTGCTTCAATGAGGCTGCGGTGGTGCTTCCATGAGGCTGCGGTGGTGCTTCCATGAGGCTGCGGTGGTGCTTCCATGAGGCTGCGGTGGTGCTTCCATGAGGCTGCGGTGGTGCTTCCATGAGGCTCTTTTGAAGCATTGTTGAAGCTTGGCTGATGTCCTGTGTGTTTTGTTGATATCTCACATCTGCAATTTCTCCAAAACAAAGCGAAGCTAAAGCTGAATTACAGCCTCTGAAAAGCCGCAGGTGCTTCAAGCGAGCTTCAAACAAGCTTTATCATAGACTTCTATAGAGGCGTTGGAGAGGCTTTGAAGCATGGCTAAAGCTACATGGGGTATAATTTTTGACATAAAGCTGAAGCGAAGCAAAGCCAACGCAAGGTGTAAACAGGGCTGTAAGCTAACCATTTTATTTAGTGACAGGAGCTTTGACTGGCGTTGAGAGCATTAATAAAGCCTGTCTGACGCCCTGTTTTGAAGCAAGTGTAAACAAGCCCTTAATGTATGTTGAAGCCAAAGCAAGTGTAAATGAGACCTAACAAAGCGTGTCTGAAGCCTTGTTTTGAAGCAAGTGTAAACTAGCCCTAAGCACATTGTGTTGGTCTGTAGCTGCGACTTAGATGAGGATCAGATCACATTTTATGGCAAATTACTGCAGAAAGCCAATTAATTCTAAGGGGTTCCCATACTTTTTCAAGCTAAGGTAAATGTGTAAAAAAAAAAGAAAAAAAAAAAACGCACATGGATAGTACAGATTCCATCAAAATGTCCATCTGATAAAAGGGGCCCTCTTTTTTTTCCCCATTTTGTACAACATCCTTACCATTTCATAATTCACACCAAACATAAATTTAAAAATATTTAACAGGTACCAAAATCAAAAGGGTAAAGCACTATAAGGCAACCTGTTGTCCATCACTGCATAATCATTTGCTTAAATTCCAACCTAGTTAATCACGTGTTTCCAAAGCTTTCATTAAGATACTGTAATTTAAAGGCCAGTAGTGGCATGAAAATGCATTACAGGTACAAATCCCATTATTTCCTATGCGGTTAAATACAAAATTAATGTGCTGCACCCAAATAATTAGCATAAAAACTAAATAAAAATAAATTGGCAGCTACCTCATAAATAGTAAACATGCAGTGTCAAAATAGTAAAAGGAGCATCTATGTAAACGTATGCAAATATAAACATGTGAATATCACAAAAGGAAATATACAAAAAAAAAAAAATCATCATAAATAAAATATAGTCCACAAATCATTTTCAAATCCATGATTAACCACCTGACCTCCATAAGGTTTTACCCCCCTTCATGACCAGGCCAATTTTTGGTATTCAGCACTGTGCTATTATAAAACTGGCAATTGCACAGTCATGCACTCTGTACACAAATAGAGCTTTCTTTTGGTGGTATTTGATCACCAATGGGTTTTTTCATTTTTGCCATAAACAAAAAAAAAATATTTTCTACTTTCCGTTATAAAACATATCCAATAAAATCAAATTTCTTCATAAATTTAGGCCAAAATGTATCCTGCTCCAAGTCTTTGATAAAAAAAAGACCCAAACAAATGTATATTTGTGTGAAAGTTATAGCATCTACAAACTATAGTATACATTTATTTTGTACTGATGGCCCATCTCATTTCTTGAGGCCCTTAAAAAGCCAGGACAGTACAAATACCCCTCAAATGGCCCCTTTTAGGAAAGTAGACGGTCTGGAGGTAATTAGGAGACATAGCAAGTTTTTTTTGAAGTTGTAATTTTTGAGTTCTAATTTTTTGTCACAGTTTTTTTATAAAATGAAGAAATTAAATAAAATTTGCAGCATGATCATGACAGTATGATTAACCACTTCCCGACCGCCGTATGCAAAATGACGGCCGGGAAGTGGCTTAGTTATCCTGACTGGACGTCATATGACGTCCTCAGGATAACAAGCCCCCAAAACTAGTGGGTTCTGAGAAGCGCTTTCAGCTGTAAAACAGTTCAAACTAAAAGCCATAAGCTTTTATGGGACTATCATTTAGCTAAAAAAAAGCAGAAAAAAAAAAAGCAAGCTACAACTAAAAAAAATGCCAAAAACCGCTGAAAAACGATACAACAAAAACGCTGGAAAACTCACTCACAGCTACTGCTTTCCACCACGAACGTTACAGTGTGCATGAGGCCTAATTATATATTTTGATTGCTGTTACAGTGATCATCACTGTAACAGCAATGTTTTAAACTGTCATGAATAAGTTACAGGTATAACAGCTGTGATTTACTGTGCTGCAATTGGTCCATATCTATCACATGGTACAGGATGCTGTGATCGGTCCAGGTAGCATATGATAGCTGTGGACCAATCACAGCATCACTAAAGGAACCACAATCTGTTGTGTCTATTGTGGGAGTGGCATGCTGCACTCCCCTAACCCGGAACAGGCTGGAAAATTTACATGTACGTGATCCAGCCTGCCAGTACCACCCGCCTGCAATCAAAATATTAAACACCAAGATGCAAATGATAATTTTCCTGGCACCGTTGTGTTGATAAAGTGTGAAGCAAAAACACCCAGTGACTAATCCCATAGAAGAGCAGCTCACCATCACAATCAACCCTCAAGATTTAAGCTAGGTTCACACTGAGGGTTTCTCCGCATCCAATTCCCATGTAAGGAGACTGACTGGCTCTCAATGGAGCTGGTTCACACAGCTCCGGGACAGCTGCAGAGTGGTTTGCAGAAGAGTTGTGTTCATCTTCTGGTCCATTTCAGGTCCAAATCCAGCCAAAAATTCGGACCTGAAAAGGTGAACAAGGACGCACTGGACCCCCTGCTGCGAGCCGCTTTGCACACTGTGTGAATCCAGCCTAAGTCTGAAAGCCATTACAGACAGTGCAAAAATTGTCTAAGACCCCCACATATGTACGTTCTGTATACGCATTCACTGTTTGCAAACTGACAACAATCGCTCTTACCTTTATTGCTACTGGGTATATTGTACCACCTATTTCAAAACTTCCTTTTTTAAACATCATAACTGAAGTGTTATTAATACAGGTTCCTGCATAAAAAAAAAGAAAAAAAAATCTATTCAGCTGTCTTTGCAGAAGAATAAAAAATACACAAATAATTAATGTTTATCAAATAAACCATTAGTCAAAGCGGAGTTCCACCCAAAAGAGGAACTTCCGCTTTAATAACTCCTTACCCCCCTGACATGCCACATTTGGCATGTCATTTTTTTGGGGGGAGGAGCAGGTACCCAGCTCCCACTTCCGCTCCTGGCGCCGCGGCCCCGAGCGGAAGTTCTCCTCTCCCCCCTGCCTCCCTGCAATCTTCTGGGACAGGTCTCAGGTCAGCCATTTAGAACGCGCAGCACGACTCGTGCATGCGCGGTGCGCACCCGGTTGTGAAGCCTCATGCTGTAACAGCTGGGTGCCCACACAATGCCGATGCCGCGGAGAGGAGGGGGAGTGGAGCGAGGCTTCGGGCAGCCACATCGCTGGACCGTGGGACAGGTGAGTGTGTGTTTATTAAAAGTCAGCAGCTACGACTATTAAATGGGTGGAACTCCACTTTAAAAAGGATCTGTCTACTCAAAGTAATGATCTGTGATACTCCACCATGTAGTTACATAGGTAAGGTAGGTTTATGAAACAAATTACTACTGTAGTAGGGAAATCTTCCCAATAGGATTCTGACGCAGAAAAAAAAATAGACAGGGGTTTTAACTATTCTAGAAGTCATCAAAAAATAAACGTTTTGGATTTAGATACCTTGGGGTTGATTTACTAAAGCTTGAAAGTGCAAAATTTGGTGCAGCGCCACACAGAAACCAATCAGCTTCAAGGTTTTATTGTCAAAGCTTGATTGAGCAAGCTGAGGTTAGAAGCTGATTGGCTAGCATGCAAAGCTGCACCAGTTTTTGCACTCTCCAGCTTTAGTAAATCAACCCCTTTAAGTCTACTTAATCTACTCAAAGGATATAATCAATCAGGACAGTGTTGGACTGCTGGAACACACATAATTAAACTAGATCTACATAAGCAGACCAGGTTTATTGGTTAAACTCCATGCTGCCTTGGAGATTTATTCACAATTTACTTGAAGCCCAACTCAAGGGAACCTAAAAATCCTCCCTTGCAGTGGGGCTGCACCTACACTGCAAGGTTTAGCTGCTCCTTTAATCTAGGGGACAGTAAAATCAGTTTTACTGACCCAATCCTCCTCTTCCCTGGCAGACAGTGCCCTCCCATGTTCTGGCAGTGAACTGTCCCTCTGCATGCTCTCATTGCAGAGATGTGGTCACTGCATGGGTCTCGATCATGTCTGAGGACCTTAGGCCACCAGAGCATGGGGAAAAGAAGCTGCAGGATCAGTCTAGCAGTGCAGAGGAGCCTGCAGGAGGGGAGGATCAGCTTTAACCATATTGGTGTATTAGCAGAAAAGCAGGCACAATAGCCTAAACCTTGATGCAGCAGAGCTTTGCAAGACCTCTAAAAGCGAAGCTCTTTTGTGCTAGAAATTGTGTCCAAACTTTAGCTGCTCCAGGCAATCAGACCTGGATGCAAACCGTGAATCAAATGATCAGATGGGTTGCACGACCTGTCACTGCTGCAGAAACCTATGTGAAGAGACGAAAAAGGATCGGCTGTACTCCCAATACGATGCAATTAATTTATTACAGGAGATCATACAGATACATAGGCATATGGCAAAAGGCAGAAAAGGTGACGCGTTTCACACGACTAGCACGCTTTGTCAAAACCACAACAAAGCACACTAGTCGTGTGAAACGCGTCACCTTTTCTGCCTTTTGCCATATGCCTATGTATCGGTTTGTATGATCTCCTGAAATAAATTAATTGCATCATATTGGGAGTGCAGCTGATTCTTTTTCATCTCTTCACATTGTGTCCAGAGTAGCCAGCAGTGCACTAAAATGTATATAAATTAAGCTCTCAACCTGATCTCTGAGAAGCTGAATGCTTGCACATTACCCTCGGTTACCTTCTGGAGCACACAGGAAAGCTCAAATATAAAAATACTGACTTTCACCAGGAAGCCAAAATGAATTTCAGTGTATGCACCACTTCAGTCTCAGTGTCTAGAATGATCTTACAACAGAATACAAAACTCACCCTGGACAGAGCCCTCTGGATTTATTCTCGGCACTATCTAGGAATAAATCAGCATTGACAGATCCAGACTCTATTCAGCATTCAGAAAAAAATTGATGGCACCTACCTTCAGGGAAGATGAGAATTGGTAGTTTTTCCTTATCCAAAGCATGAGCTCGCAGCCTGTTTGAAAAACAATGAAGCGCAGTTAAAGTCGATGCAAACTAACGATAGATTTCCCTTTCGGTCTGTCAAAGCATTTTATTACATATGTTCAACAAGTATGAAAAAAAATTTCTGTTGAGCCAGCCAAAAATTTTATGAGCGTATAGCAAGTTATTAGATAGCATCGATCTCCTTTGACTACAAAATACCTTCCCCTGTTAGAGAGGACACGGAGGTCCTAACACAGTGCTATGTAGTCCTAACACACTCACTGTTACCAGGTTAAAATAAAGGAAAAAAATGTGTAAAAAAAGAAAAATAATGCAGCCATCCCATCTAAGGAACACTGCTTTAATCCAAGTTGAAAATTCTAAGACTTACAAGTTAGCAAGGCAAAGTTATATGCAGAATTTATTCTAACAATCTTGTAGCAGTGATTTGTCACAGATACAGTATTTTTTTTATGATCTGCAGCTCAGTCGCTGATCAACTGACTTTTTGCACCACTGAAGCTGGAAACAGAATTGCCTTCAGTAGCTACTCAGGTTATTTAATGCAGACACTGGTGATTATTGCACAACAGCGATATAAAGGCGAACTTTAAGACCATGTTAGGTTACGCCCATATTTAGGGTGCAACACGGTCCCAAACCCAAAATGGCCCCCTTCTGACAGTGTTCTTCTTTACTACAGCAGCTGTGAGAGACTTGTGAATGAATAAACTACAAGTCCTATCTTCCACTGAGGCAAGTGAGCTTGTAGTGGACGCAAGTGCAGGTATATTGGCATAATTAATTAATATGGACATAGAAACTGAGGAGGAATCTGCAGGAGGCTTGCATCACACCGATCAGGATTGCAAAGCTTTGCAACATAATTCGCAACAAAATACTAAAACACACTTTTTTTACATTGTTTTTTTTTTTTTTGGGGGGGGGGGGGGGG
>BLSH010530817.1:187787-201120 GCA_018402905.1 Glandirana rugosa
AAATGCACCGACCTGTCCTGGACGAAGAGGACCCGTTCTATCCAGGGCCAGGGTCGGGGACTCTCCAACGCCCCCAAAATGATGTTGGACAATTGACAAAGTTTCTGCTTCCCAAGTCGGCTAGGACCTGGAGTCCGGGATTTAAAAAACACTTTCTACCATAGGCAGGCAAGACACCACCCGAGCGAAGTCCTCTTAGAGGACCGCGAGTAACCGTGGTTTCTACGTATAAATGTGTAAGTATAAACATGATCCGTGGTCTCGAAGACGTGAAACGACATCCCGTTCGAGTAATGGTTTAAACAACGAGAGGGGAACTGTACAGAGACGTGTGCAAGGGGAGAGCAACAAATTTGGTAATGAGCTTGCCCTACAGCAAAGTGCAGAAGCTCTGGTGCCTAGTACAAATATGAATGTGTAAATATGCATCTTTGGTGCCAATGAGCGCCAGGAGATTCTCCTGAAGCGAGCCCACCACAGAACGGACGGATACCATCTTTCACAAAAAATTTAGGGCCTGAGGTCCAGGATCGGCTGAACCCTTCGTCTTTGAAACAGTTAACAGGTTGTAGTAAAACCCCCGCAACCTCTCAGGGGCTGGGACCGGGACCTATCTTGCCCAGGAGAAGCAGGTCCTGTCCAGCCACGTAAAGATCTCGTAGATTGGAAGAAAAAAAAAACACAGATCTAAAAAACAACAAAGACAATCCCCCACCCTGGTGCATAGTCATAATGAACTGTCTTTGCTAAATTACTGTAGAAGGTAGTAATCTGAAAGTTACACATGAAGATACAAGGAGGTTCATACAGTGTAGAAATCACTCCATGATTGAATTGGCACCAGCTACATAGTGATTGTTTAATCTAAATCACATTGGTAGTGGGAAACCCCCCAAAAAAACTATGGTTAAACTTACCGGTAACAGTGTTTCTACGAACCCTCCAGGACGGCAACAACTGAGAGATGATAGGCTCCTCCCTACAGGAGACACAATCAATACACAGCTGTTTAAAAGGCCCTACCTTATCCCTTGTACCTCAGTTGTAAAGTAATTCTCCCAACCGATTCACAAGGGTTATTCAAACACTTAGGCACTTGCTACCTAATGTATACATTGTCTTCAATGCGTAACAGGGTGGGAAGTAGACCTGCCATCATGCGAGGTTCGTAGAAGCACTGTTACTGGTAAGTCTAACCATCGGTTTTTCTCATCTCACCTTCCAAGATGGCAACATCTGAGAGGATAATGAAGAAATCCACAGGTCTACCTTAGTGTGGGACCACTGCCTGTAGCACTTTTTGACCGAAGGCTAGGTCTTGCTGTGAAAGGACCTCCACTCTATAGTGCTTCAGTAAGGTGTCTTGGCTGGACCAGGTGGCTGCACTACGAATTTGTTCCGAGGAGGCTCCTGCTTTTTCAGCCGAGGTTGCCAGGGCTCTAGTTGAGTGTGCTTTCAACTTTGCAGGTATGCCTGAGCTCTCATATGCTACTGTCATGGCTTGCCTTATCCACCTAGAGACTGAAGGTTTTGAAGCTTTAAGTCTCTTCTTTGGTCCAGAGAAGAGGATTAAAAAAAAGTGATTAGATCTCCTAAATTCTTTTACCCTCTCTAGATAAGCGAGGAGGTATCTCCTGACATCTAAACAGTGAAATCTTTTCCCCCTCATTTTGTGGGTTCTCCTACGGAACGCTGATGTCACCTTGGGCAGATACAAAGGATCTGGCCTGAGGATGATCCTTTCTGGTAGGATTGACAAAAAGGGTTCTTTAATGGACAGACCCTGTAAGTCCCCTACCCTTCTAGCTGTAGTAATTGCTAGGAGGAAGGCTAATTTAACGGTCAGAAATTTAAATGAAACTTTTTCTAAAGGTTCAAAAGGTTGTCTAAATAACTCCTCTAGTACCCTGGTTAGGTCCCAACTCGGGAACCTATTTCTCGTGCCAGGAGTAGCCCTATCTCTCGCCACCAAAAATCTTTTAATTAAAAGGTTCTTTCGCTATCCTAGCATCAAGAAACAGAAAGGGCTGCCACTTGTGGAACAGAGGTGGAAACAATTTGCTTTTGTTTACACCAAGTACAAAAGATTTTCCAAACAAAGTAAATTTTCTGTGTTCCTGCCTTCCTGCTCAAGAGGAGAGTGTCGATCACTCTGCCTGAGCAACCTTTACCCCTGAGGATCTGGCCCTCACTAAACAGGCCGTCAGATGAAAAAAACTCTGGGATAGAAGGTCCTGAAGGACCGGAAACTTCCAGGGAGGCGCTACTGACAGCGTCTTCAAGGTTGCAAACCAAGCCCTTCTTGGCCACCATGGGGCTACTAGGAGGAACAGGCCCAGAGACTGGCTGAGGTTCTGGATGACTCGAGGAATCAGCGCCAGAGAGGGGAAAGCATAAGCCAACCGGAAGTTCCAGCTCTGCGCTAGAGCATCAAGGCCCTCTGACTCTTTCCTGAGAGAGTGAGAAGAACTTCTTTACCTTTCTGTTCTTTCGATTGGCAAAGAGGTCCATCTCTGGGCAGCCAAACCTCTGGACTAGTAACTGAAACTCCCCTATTAAAATCTTTTAGCCTGCTGAATGTGCCCTAATAGAGTACTGTAGCTTCTGCTACATACAGAACTTCTGTTATTGGTATTTTAGCCCGCTGGATGTGTATACAGTAAGCTTTGACTACTTTGTGCCCATTCACACAGGGGCGACTTGCACTTCGACTTGAGTCGCCTCAAGTCGCTTGACATTTGAAATCCCATTGAAATGAATGGGAGCCGTCTTAATGTACACATCTGAAGTCGGAGCGACTTCAGAAAAGGTTCCTGTACTACTTGGAGGCAACTTCTATCCGACTTGTGTCCATAGGATTCAATAGAAGTCGCCTCCAAGTCGGATCCCCATCTACATGCAAGCAACTTTACAGTATAAAGAATAGAATTTATTTTTAGGCAACCCCCTCCCTCCCTTCTCTGATTGGTCAAGGCAAAGTCGCCTGGCAAAAGTCATGTTGCAATGTCACCCCAAGTCCCTGAAGTCGCGCTGAAATTGCCTAGCAAAGTAGCGCTGAAGTTGGGTCACTCCTGTGTTAATGCAGCCTTAAAGAACTTCCCTGTACTGCAGTGAGCTAATCACGGCAAGCGGTGTATTCTATTAATGCATACAAAGCCTGCTCGGACTGGCAAAAGGTTGTATAAGGCCGCCTCTCTGACTCGGCAATCGCGGCAAGGGTAAGCGATGTATTCTATTAATGCATACAAAGAAGCTCAGATTGGCTGAGTCAGAGAGGCAGGCTTATACAACCTTTGCCAATCCAAGCAGGCTTTGTATGCATTAATAGAATACACCACTTGCTGTGATTGGCTCAGCGCTGTACATAAAGTATTAGAGCACAGGGACGTTCTGTAAGTAGCCGAAGGTACTGTATACACATCCAGCGGGCTAAAAATATTAATAGAGAAGTTCTGTATGTAGCAGAAGCTACAGTACTATATTAGGGCACATCCAGCGGGCTAAAATATTTAATAGGGACATTCTGTAACTAGCTGAAGCTACAGCACCCGGCGTATAGGACGACCCCCGATTTTTGGGGTATCAGTTACTATAAAAAGCTGTCTTATACGCCAGAAAATATGGTACCTCTACCGTACCCCCACCTTTAGTTGGGTTCTTTTTTAGACCTTTGTTGGTTTTGTCCCGAGGGGCTTTGAAAAATTTTCTTGAACCTTTCCTGTCTGGGTTTGACAGGAAATTTCTTCCCTTTCTCTGAGGACCTGGCCAAAACCTTATCTAGGCCTGGGCCAAACAACAATGACCCTTCGAAAGGGCAGACCACAGAGTTTGGGCTTTGAAGTGAGATCGCCCAGCCAGGCTTTAACCCATATAGCCCTCCTGGCCAAGTTAATCAGGGCACCTGTTTTGGCTGCGGCTTTGACATAATCCAAAGCCGCATCTGCCAGGAAGGCCACCACCTTTCCTATCACTAAAAGTAAATCTAGGATTTCCTGAGACTTATTACCCTGTGAGAGGTGTTTACTAAGTCTTTCTATTCAGAAGTCCACATTCCTGGCAACGCAGGTTGTTGCTAACACTGGGGCCATAGCCGAGGAATTGTCCTCCCACACTTTTTTCAGCAGGGATTCTGATCTACGATCCATTGTATCCTGGATGTTCCCTGCATCCTCAGAGGAGAGGTCAGACCTTTTCATCACCTGGGAAAGGCTGTCGTCCAACTTAGGGACCTTTAGGTATTTCTCCGCTTCCTCCTCCTTGAAGGGGAACCTTCTTTTCTATGTTTAATTCTGACCAAACTCCTTTCAGGAAACTCCCATTCCTGAAGCACTAAATCCTTCAAGGACTGGTGTAGGGAAAATACCTTGGACTGTGGTTGATTACCAACCCCCTGTACATCTTATCTTGTGCAGGGGGTTCCCTTAACTGGTTCAGGGAACTCTTCAGTGGTATAAAAAGCCTGAAGAAGTCCCACCAAGTCCTCCAGGCCAAAAAATATGCCCGTTTAACCTAATGTCTTCCACATTGCTGTCCAGCCCTAGACCAGCCTCCTCCTCTGAACTAGGCTCAGATTTTGCCTGGCTTTCTGCCTCTTCCAACTCTTCCTCTTCCCTGGCCTGAGCTGAGGGAAGTCCCTGAGAGAGTGGCAAAAGGACATTTGTTCCAGGTTTGGAGAGTAAACTCTGAGAAGGGCCCTCTCTAGGGGTGAGTTCCTCTGAGTCCAATTCCTGGGGTGTGGCTACAGAGGTGCAGAAAGATTGAATAGTGGCCAACATTTCCTCTTGCACATTTGTAAGAAAATCTTTCATTAATCCTGAGGCCTCTTTCCCAGCCAGCTTGTTAATACACTAACTAAATGGCTTGGTGTGAGACTTTGACAATCTTTCCCGACAATTACCACACTTTTTAGAGGCACTAGTGCTAGCGGATGTAGAGGTGGTTTGTCAGAGACCTCCTGAGCTCCGCTTGGGGAATCTGCAAAAAAAAGAGGAAGTCACTCTTCCTGCCCCCTCTAACATGGCTGCAGGCCCCCAACCCCAGAGGTGAGAGCATGAGGGTATATCAGGGACAACTAAGGGCTAGCCTGGTGTCATCCCCCATAATAGGTAAGAGACACTTACCCTGCCCTTGCCTGCAGCCACCTGTGCTGCTTTTCCATCCTCCTCCTCCATGAGGTGGATGTTGGCAGACTTTCAGCTCCTTGCAGCCCGCTGAGTCCTGGTGCAAACCGGAGTCCCTCAGCCTCGGCAGCTGGGCGGGTCGGCGTCTCCTCCACGCTTTAAACTCACTTCCTGGGTCTCACTGGGCATGCTCCACCCTCTTCCTGCTCTGACCAGAAGTTCCTGCTTCAGAGCGAGCCTTGGAGTGCGCTAGGTCCTCCCCTTGGTGTCTCACACTGTTCGGATTACAACAAAATGGCGCCCTTTGCACATGGGGGAATACAGGCGGAGACACAAGCTGTTGAGCGGCATGCAACAGCAGGGGACCAGTTACACCCAAACCACCTGCACAATGACGTGGGGGCGACCTGTGAGAAGCTCTGAGGCGGCAGTTTAGTGCGGCCCTCACCGGCACTCATTTACCTGGCTCACAGGGGGTCCATGCGTCTCTCTGGTCTTCTGGTCAGAGAAATATAACAAACGTTTCGCTGTGGGAGAAACACAATCAATACTGGAGGTACAAGGGATAAGGTGGGGGCCTTTTAAACAGCTGTGCATTGATTATGTTTCCTGTAGGGAGGAGCCTATCCTCTCTTAGGTGTTGTCATCCTGGAAGTGAGATGAGAAAAATTGTTCAAACCCCCGGTATAAAATGTATGCAGTCCCAGTCACAGCACATGGGGATCCAAAGAAATGTCCATATTATACAGCATAAAGAAATCTTGTCAAAATAGTACTAGTGTTTTAAGACATTTCAGTATTACAAATTTTTACTGAATTTCTTAAAGTATAACTACAGACAAAACTTTTTTTTCCTATTTTGGATAGGGTAAGGGAAGTTTATAACCCTTATCAGTTTTTTTTGCCATCTGTGTCCCATTGGGGAGATTTACATTCACTTCATGTCCCATAGCCAAAACAGGAAGTGTGAGGAAATCCCTGTGTATTAAGGGAATCCCTTGGGGACCCCCAGGTCACCGGAACTAGTATCCCCATTGGAAGTTTCCCCCCTATTTGTGCACTGGGGACAACCCAAAGTTTGGGATTTTCTTTAATTTTCACTCTAAATGAAAATGGTAAACAGGACAACTAGAGGGTGAATCACTAACGGGGGTACAGACACTAATGAAAACAGGTGTTCTAATCCCTTTCCACTCTATTCAAAAACTAAAGTTTTGCATTTAGCTATACTTTAAAGTGTAAGCAAACACAAAAAGTGTTATAGGGAACATGTGGAAATGTTAATTGTGTCTAAACAGTACCCTGACAAATGTACATTTTGTCCGGAATTCTTCAGAAAAAATAACTGCACTTCCTAATATGCGCGTGTGCCTATGCACTCCTGTGCCAACAGCATCATAGCTGTATATCTGCAGTGTGTGATTTAAGGCATTGCTAGTCTATTGATAATGGTAGTGGGATTCGACAATGTTCTTGCTGTGCTGCTCACTGTTTTTAACGGAGGCTCCAATATGAGAAAGTAAAGCCCCGCCTCCACACAGTGACTCAGTGCTGAACAATGTATAGTAAGCCAGTAATATGGAAAAATATTAGCTGCAGAGGCCATACTTGTGACAAGTCCATTGCCCTGTGCCTGATTTTTTTTTTTTGGCTGCGAAAGTTCAGGTACTGCGTAAAGACCAACTCCCCTTTTTACAATAATAATAATAATAATAATAATAAATGCACATATACATGTAGGGGAAAAAAAGTCTTTTTTTTTTTTGCAATTCAAACTGCGACTCCTGCAGACTCTTCCCCCAGCTCCCTGTCCATACCAAGGTACAGACATTAAGTCAGAGAGCTATAGGAAGTGTCAATGCACTGCAAGTGCACTGAGTCCATTGAGAACTACCCTCTGCCACAGTGACAGAGGGCTTGTAGTTCATTCATTCACAGATCTCTCTGAATGAATGACAGCTGTGTGGGTGGAGCCCTGTACAGCAGTGCAAATCTCAAAAGTGATAGCTCTGCAGGGGAGAAGAACCCCTGCATACTGTCATGGGAGGGGGGGGGGTGTCTTATCTGCACCAGGTTACCCCCAAAATACAGGAACAACATGGTGCATAAGATGGAGTTCACCTTTAGTCCTGCAGTCCTTGAAAGACAAAATGTATAGGATGCTTGGCAGTTGCTTCAACTTGCACTAGCAAAGGACAGCACGCTGGAAAAACGGCTTACACATTTCATCAGGTTTGCCTTTTAACACATCTTTATAATATAAGCAAACTCTTGATTATGCAAATTTAGTACTACTGGAAATTGTGACATTTTTGAAAAAGGATTACACATGCTAAATAGAAGCAGGAATGTGCATTCAAGTAGTTAAACGCACACGCTCGGAAGTAGGCTACGCTTTACAAATGCTCTTTGTTTACAGATTATCGGTGGTCAAGATTTAAAATCTAGTTGGGAATGAGCGAAGAGGGACAGCAGGATTTTTCTTGGTACCATCAAGGTTTCAAAGACATTAAACCAGATTAAAATTACATAATAATTTTATTACTACAAAACATCACAAGAAAGTGCTTATCACTAAAAAAAAAAAAATATGAGAACATAAAGCTAAAAGTCCCTCTTAATTATGGCTGTGCTACACCCACAAGGGGATGCCAGCTCACACCACAGAGATATGCTAATCCATAGAGGAAGTGTGCGTGTAGTCAGCCAATCTCGACAGGTTTCACGGAAACCCGCTTCTTCAGGAGTATAATGAGGGAGAACATTTCTACAACCAAACAAGAAATGTACATAATAGCAACAATGAACATATATTATGAATTGCTTAAAAGTAGTGAAATTATGGAGGTAGATCGTTGCTAGAGATTAGTGGCCACCTGGTACTTACCCCAGGAGCCAAATGAAGTCCACAAGCAAACACCAAACAGGGCGCCAGACCAATCCTCAATGGGCGAGCATGGGAGCAGGTTTGTTAACCATAGGACACAGACACTCACAATATTTTATTATACAGGGTGGGCCATTTATATGGATACACCTTAATAAAATGGGAATGGTTGGTGATATTAACTTCCGGTTTGTGGCACATTAGTATATGTGAGGGGGGAAAATTTTCAAGATGGGTGGTGACCATGGTGGCCATTTTAAAGTTGGCCATTTTGAATCCAATTTTTGTTTTTTCAATAGGAAGAGGGTCATGTGACACATCAAACTTATTGGGAATTTCACAAGAAAAACAATGGTGTGCTTGGTTTTATCATAACTTTATTCTTTCATGAGTTATTTACAAGTTTCTGACCACTTATAAAATGTGTTCAATCTGCGACCCATTGTGTTGGATTGTCAATGCAACCCTCTTCTCCCACTCTTCACACACTGATAGCAATACCACAGGAGAAATGCTAGCACAGGCTTCCAGTATCCGTAGTTTCAGGTGCTGCACATCTCGTATATTCACAGCATATGTTTTTTTATGGTTTTTATGGTCAGTAAAAACCAATACCGAATGAGCTGCTCCTTCCAGGAGGTACCGCCATTCCTCCAAAGCCGACTTGATGGCCAGCAATTCACCGACATCATAGTTCCAGCAAGATGGTGCACCACCACATTATGGGTATCAGGTCCGAGCATTCCTAGATGAACAGTTTCCTGGAAAGTGGATTGGTCGTCGTGGGCCAGTTGAATGGCCCCCAAGGTCTCCCGATCTGACCCCCTTAGACTTTTATCTTTGGGGACATCTGAAGGCAATTGTCTATGCTGTGAAGATACGAGATGTGCAGCACCTGAAACTACTACTGGAAGCTTGTGCTAGCATTTCTCCTGCGGTGTTGCTATCAGTGTGTGAAGAATGGGAGACAATCCAACACAATGGACAGCACACATTTTATAAGTGGTCAGAAACTTGTAAATAAGTTTCCCCCCTCACATATACTAATGTGCCACAAACAGGAAGTTAATTTCACCAACCATTCCCATTTTATTAAGGTGTATCCATATAAATGGCCCACCCTGTATATATAATATACACACACACACACACACACACACACATACATACAGTATCTCACAAAAGTGAGTACACCCCTCACATTTTTGTAAATATTTTATTATATATTTTCATGTGACACTGAAGAAATGACACTTTGCTGCAATGTAAAGTAGTGAGTGTACAGCTTGTGCAACCGCCATTAATGTCTAAACCATTGGCAACAAAAGAGAGTACACCCCTAAGTGAAAACGTCCAAATTGGGCCCAATGAGCCTTTTTCCCTCCCCGGTGTCATGTGACTCGTTCGTGTTACACGGTCTCAGGTGTGAATAGGGAGCGGGTGTGTTAAATTTGGTGTCATCGCTCACTCGCTCATACTGGTCACTGGAAGTTCAGCACCTCATGGCAAACTACTCTGAAGATCTGAAAAAAAGAATTGTTGCTCTTAAGAACGATGGCCTAGGGTATAAGAAGACTGCCAAGACCCTGAAACTGAGCTGCAGCACAGTGGCCAAGACCATACAGTGGTTTAACAGGACAGGTTCCACTCAGAACAGGCCTCACCATGGTCGACCAAAGTGGGGCATCCTCAAAACAAAAGGTGGAGAAGCACAAGGTCTCCAACATCCACCAGCTCTGTGACGTCGTCATTGAGTGGAAGAGGACTCCAGTGGCAATCTGTGAAGCTCTGGGGAACTCCATGCCCAAGAGGGTTAAGGCAGTGCTGGAAAATAATGGTGGTCACACAAAATAGACACTTTGGGTCCAATGTGGACATTTTCACTTAGGGGTGCACTCACTTTTGTTGCCAGCGGTTTAGACATTTATGGCTGTGTTGAGTTATTTCGAGGGGACAGCAAATTTACACTGTTATACAAGCTGTACACTCACTAGTTTACATTGTAGTAAAGTGTAATTTCTTCAGTGTTGTCACATGAAAAGGTATAATAAAATATTTACAAAGATATGAGGGGTGTACTCACTTTTGTGAGATACTGTATAAAATATCTATCTATCTATCTATCTATCTATCTATCTATCTATCTATCTATCTATACATATATGCATACACATACATACACACACACACACACACACACACACACATATACATTTACACACACACACACAGTTGTATGCGAAAGTATAGGAACCCCTGACAATTTCCATGATTGTCATTTATAAATATTTGGGTGTTTGGATTAGCAATTTTGATCTATCAAATAACTGAAGGACACAGTAATATTTCAGTCGTGAAATGAGGTTTATTGGATTAACAGAAGATGTGCAATATGCATCAAAATGAAATTAGACAGGTGCATACATTTGGCCACCCTTGTCATTTTGTTGATTTGAATACCTGTAACTACTTAGCACTGATTAATTGGAACACACAATTGGTTTGGTGAGCTCATTAAGCCTTGAACTTCATAGATGGGTGCATCCAATCATGAGAAAAGGTATTTAAGGTGGCCAATTGCAAGTTGTTCTCTTTGACTCTCCTCTGAAGAGTGGCAACATAGGGGCTTCAAAACAACTCTCAAATGACCTCAAAACAAAGATTGCTCTACATTATGGTTTAGGCTGAGTTCACACTAGTCAGATTCTCGGACCGACATGAAGAGCACAAGTTGCATTACGTCACAAAAACAATGATTCCCTATGAGAGCCGTCTTAACTGCTCCGACATGTGTTTTTCAAAGTCGGAGCGACTTTGAAAAAGGTTCCTGTACTACTTTTGTCCGACTTTGATCCTACTTCAGCCCATTGAAAGGCATTGAAGTCGGATCAAAGTCGTATCAGTGCCTTCACTGATCAGACTTTGGCATGCGACTTGTGCTCTGGGGATCTTGAAGGGGAACTCCACACCATATTTTTAAAGAAAAAAAACTGGCATGGGGGTCCCCCTCCAGGAGCATACCAGGCCCTTTGGTCTGGTACGGATTTTAAGGAGAACCCCCATGCCGAAAAAACAGCGTGGGGTCTCCCCCAAAATCCATAACAGAACCTTATCCGAGCACACAACCCGGCAGGCCAGGAAAGGGGGTGGGGACGAGCGAGCGGCCCCCTCCCTCCTGGACCATACCAGGCCGCGTGCCCTCAACATGGGGAGTATGGGTGCTTTGGGGAAGGGGGGGCTCTGCGCCCCCCACCCCAAAGCACCTTGTCCCTATGTTGATGAGGACAAGGGCCTCTTCCCGACAACCCTGGCCGGTGGTTGTCGGGGTCTGCAGACTCATCGGAATCTGGAAGCCCCCTTTAACAAAGGGGCCCCCCACCCTATGTAAATGAGTATGGGGTACATCGTACCCCTACCCATTTACCTGGAAAGAAATATGTACACAAAAAAACCACACAGCTTTTTAAAATATTTTATTAAATCTGCTCCGGCGGTCTTCTCCCCTCTCCGGTGTCTTCTTTTCTTCGGCTCTTTTGCGGGGTCTTTCATCTTCTGAGGGGTCTTTTCTTCTTCTCTGCGGAGTCTAAACGCCCTGGTGGAATGAGCCGTGACTGGAAACGGGGGAACCTTGCCCCGAATCTCATATGCATGAGTCACGGTCTTCCTTATCCAACAAGAAATGGTAGTGGACGAGGCCGCCATGCCTTTTCGCGACCCTTCCGTCAACACAAATAAAGAATCAGACTTCCGAAAAGAAGCTGTAGAAAACAAATACACCCGCAAAGCCGTCACCACATCCAAAGAATGCAGTTCCACTTCTTTGGGATGCGACGGGTGCGGGCACAATGAGGGAAGAACAATATCCTCATTTAAATAAAAAGAAGAAACCACCTTCAGAAGAAACGAAGGGGAAGGTTGCAAAACCGCCTTGTCCTTGTGAAGGATCAAGTAAGGTGACTTGCAGGATAATGCTGCCAACTCAGACACCCGCCTAGCGGATGTGACAGCAACCAGAAAAGCCACTTTCTGCGACAACAGTCGCAAGGGAATGTCCCTAATCTTTTCATATGGTGGTTTCTGCAGCACAGAAAGCACCAGATTCAAATCCCACGGTGCCAGAGGCGACCGTATTCGAGGAGCCACATGACGTACCCCCTGTACAAATGTACGGATCAATGAATGGGACGCCAAGGGCAGTTGAAAAAGAACCGCCAGGGCCAAAATCTGACCCTTAAGCGTACTTAACGCCAGGTTCTTGACCAGTCCTCGCTGCAAAAAAGTCAGTACTCTGGACACTATATAAGAGCGGGGATTCCAACCCCCTGCCTCGCACCAGGTAATATAGGCCTTCCAGGTCCTATGATAAATCTTACGTGAGGTACTTTTACGTGCTTCAATCATAGTAGGCATCACGGAGCCCGAGACACCCCTATCCCTCAACACCTGGGACTCAATAGCCAAGCCGTCAAAGCCAGTGAGGGTAAAGCAGGGTGCAAGATGGGCCCCTGAGACAGTAGGTCTTCGCGAAGTGGAAGACGCCACGGAACATCTGCCACCATCCGTACTAGGTCGGCGTACCAAGGACGCCGAGGCCAATCCGGAGCTACCAGGATTGTCGGGATTCCCTCTGCTTCTATCCTGCGCAGAATCTGCAGTAGAAGCTTTAGAGGAGGAAAGATGTACAGTAGCCGATACCGACCCCAGGGCGCTACCAGTGCGTCTGAGGCGACCGTCAACGGATCCTTTGTTCTGCACACAAAGGTCTGTACCTTGTGATTGAACCTGGAGGCCATGAGGTCCACCTCTGCTGTGCCCCACTTGAGGCAAATCTGGCGGAACACTTCTGGATGTAGGGACCATTCCCCTTGATCCAGAGTCCGGCAGCTGAGAAAGTTCGGCTGCCAATTTTCCACGCCTGGGATGTAGATTGCAGAGAGAGCTGGCACGTGAAGTTCTGCCCACCGAAGGATCAGAGCCACCTCCGCGGCTGCTGCCGAGCTTCTTGTTCCGCCCTGAGGGTTCACATATGCCACGGCCGTGTCATTGTCCGACTGAACCCGGACAGGGAGGCCTCGCAGCCTTTCTGACCAACGGGACAGACAAAGTCTGATCACTCTCAGTTCCAGTACATTTATTGGAAGACAAGCTTCCTGCACTGACCTATGACCCTGGGCAGAGAACTGACCCAGGACCCCTCCCCAGCCCAATAGGCTGGCATCCGTCGTTACTATCAACCAATTGAGGGGGAGAAAAACATTTTCCCAACTTTAGGGCCGGAGCCCGAATACACCAAATCAAGGATCCTCGGGACTGATGATCCAACCTG
>BLSH010530817.1:208605-219231 GCA_018402905.1 Glandirana rugosa
GCCTAGTGTACACTCCTACCAATGGAAAATTGTCGGTAAGGTTGGGGAAACACAGTTGAACACACGTACAGTAGTCTGGTTTTAGTGGTCCCATACATTTGAAAACTAGTCCCAGTAAACTCATCAAAGACAACAGTAATACCAAATTTTTCTCATTTGGGTCAACTAACTATTATTTACCGAAGTCGATTTGTGTTTGGTACTCACTTTCTTTACAAAAACACAATAGTAAGTATAAGAGACTCTTTACCGGTTCTTTAGTATTTAAGACGGTCCCATACATTTGAATACTCGTGTTGACACACACACACATACACACATATATATACACACACACACACACACACACACACACACACACACATTTTTTATATATATATATATATATATATATATATATATATATATAAGTATAATTGTTAATCTTTTTAGATATTAGACCACGAATATATATATATATATATATATATATATATATATATATATTTTTTACACACACACACACACACACACACACACACACACACATATATATACACACATACACACACACACAGTTGTGCTCATAAGTTTACATACCCTGGCAGAATTTATGATTTCTTGGCCATTTCTCAGAGAATATGAATGATAACACAAAAACATTTCTTTCACTCATGGTTTGTGTTTAGCTGAAGCCATTTATTATCAATCAACTGGGTTTACTCTTTTTAAACCATAATGACAACAGAAACTACTCAAATGACCCTGATCAAAAGTTTACATACCCTGGTGATTTTGGTCTGATGACATGCACACAAGTTGACACAAAGGGGTTGGAATGGCTGTTAAAAGGTAACCATCCTCACATGTGATCCGTTTGCTTGTAATTAGTGTGTGTGTATAAAAGGTCAATGAGCTTCGGGACTCCTGACAGACCCTTGCATCTTTCATCCAGTGCTGCACTGACGTTTCTGGATTCTGAGTCATGGGGAAAGCAAAAGAATTGTCAAAGGATCTGCGGAAAAGGTAGTTGAACTGTATAAAACAGGAAAGGGATATAGGAAGGTATCCAAGGAATTGAAAATGCCAATCAGCAGTGTTCAAACTCTAATCAAGAAGTGGAAAATGAGGGGTTTTGTTGAAACCAAACCACGGTCAGGTAGACAAACTAAGATTTCAGCCACAACTGCCAGGAAAATAGTTTGGGATGCAAAGAGAAACCCACAAATAACTAAGTAGGTAATAATAGGTGAAATACAGTACTCTCTGAAAACATGTGTGGCTGTTTCAAGATGCACAATAAGGAGGCACTTGAAGAAAGATGGGCTGCATGGTCGAGTCGCCAGAAGAAAGCCATTACTACACAAATGCCACAAAGTATCCCACTTACAATACAACAAACAGCACAGAGACAAGCCTCAAACCTTCTGGCACAAAGTCATTTGGAGTGATGAGACCAGAATGTAACTTAATACTGTGTATTGCCCCCTTTAATATCAGTAACAGCTTGAAGTATTTTGTGATATTTGTGGATGAGGCTCTTTATCTTCTCAGATGGTAAAGCTGCCTATTCCTCTTGACAAAAAGCCCAGTTGTGGCTGAAATCTTGAGTTGGTCTACCTGACCGTGGTTTGGTTTCAACAGAACCCCTCATTTTCTACTTATTGATAGAGTTTGAACCCTGCTGGTTGGCATTCTCAATTCCTTGGATATCTTATTATATCCATTTCCTGTTTTATACAGTTCAACTACCTTTTCCCGCAGATCCTTTGACAATTCTTTTGCTTTCCCCATGACTCAATCCAGAAATGTCAGTGCAGCACTGTATAAAAGATGCAAGGGTCTGTCAGGAGTCCAGTAACTCACTGACCTTTTATACACACACATTAATTACAAGCAAACAGATCACAGGTGAGGATGGTTACCTTTAACCACTTGCCGACCGCTGGTCGGCAATTGACGGCAACAGAGTGGCTCCTCTGCGCAAATCGCCGTCATATGACGGCGGCTGCGAGATTGCGCACAGTGAGCGCGCGCCACCGGAGACGCGCCCACTGTGTCCGGGGAGGGCCAGGGAGTGGGTGCGGCGGATTCGATTTCCGCTGGCCACCCGCGATGTCCCCCCCGGAGTGAAAGAACGGAGGTCCGTGCAAGTAAACACGGACCTCCGTTCTGTGAGGGGGGGGGGGGAAGGGCTGTGATCACAGCCTTCCTCTACATGGAAACTGTGATCACTTCCCTTCCCCTGTTAGGGCAGCCCAAGCACAGTTAGAACACGCCCAGGGAACACAGTTAACCCTTAGAGCGCCCCCTGCAGGTTAACCCCTTCACTGCCAATGGCATTTACACAGTAATCAGTGCATTTTTATAGCACTGATCGCTGTATAAATGCCAATGGTCCCAAAAAAAGTGTCAAAATGTTCCGACATGTCTGCTGAAAGATCGCAGTACCACTAAAAATCGCAGATCGCCGCCATTACTAGTAAAAAATAAAAAAATAAAAAAAAAACCCAGAAATGAATTCTCATCATCCGTAAACGCGACCACTTTTGCGCAACCCAATCAATAAACGTCGATTGCGATTTTTTTATCACAAATATGAGGAAGAATATAAAACGGCCAAAACCGATGAAAAAAAAGTTTTTTTTATATTTTTTTTTGGATTTGTATTTTAGCAAAAAGTAAGAAATTTGTTTTTTTTTTTTTGCAAAATTGTCGCTCTTCTTTTGTTTATAGCGGCGATCAGAAATGACGCAGCGGTGATCAAATAACACCAAAAGAAAACTATTTGTGGGGAAAAAAAGGACGCAAATTTCGTTTGGGTACAACGTCGCACGACCGCGCAATTTTCAGTTAAAACGACGCAGTGCCGAATCGCAAAAAGGGCTCTGGTCCTAAAGGGGGAAATCCTTCCGGGGCTGAAGTGGTTAATAGCCATTCAAACTCCTTTGTGTCAACGTGTGTGCATGTTATCAGGCCAAAATGACCAGGGTATGTAAACTTTTGATCAGGGTCATTTGGGTAGTTTCTGTTGTCATTATGATTTAAAAAGAGTAAACACAGTTGATTGATAATAAATGGCTTCAGCCAAACACTAACCATGAGTGAAAAATGTTTTTGTGTTATCATTCTTATTCTCTGAAAAATGGCCAAGAAATCAAATTCTGCCTGGGTATGTACACTTATGAACACAACTGTATATAATCAGCAATCATAGTATGTGTTCATTATTGGTATTATGTACATTTCTTGTTTAGTTGTAGAAATTGGCTCCCTCATACTCCTGAAGAAGCAGGTATCCGTGAAACATGTTGAGATTGGCTGACTACACGCACACTTCCTCTATGGATGAACATCTCTGTGGTGTGAGCTGGCATCTTCTAGAGGGTGTAGCACAGACATATAAGGAAGGACTTATCTTTATGTCCTCATTTTTTAGTGATAAGCACTTTTTGTGATTTTAACCTGGTGTAATGCCCTTGATGGTACCAAGAAAAATCCTGCTGCCCCTCTTCACTCCTTCCCAACTAAATGTGTTTTAGGATGTAGGTATCTCCATACTGGGTCTAACCCCCATTGATACTGAGCACATTATTTTCAAAAATGTAAAATTATTTCTTACTTCCACATTGTATTCCATTTATTTCTAGCCTACTCCTATTAATCTGAACAATGTAGAAACAATTATTTTGAGAAGATTCCCACACATTTATGTCCTTGAATTTTGTGACAGGTGGTCACTATGTCCTATAAGTAGAAATTGCTGTGTCACACAATTCACAGAGCCTGCCTTCTGAGCTACAGAGGTGCTGAGAGGAGGAGCTTCAGGAGGCGGAGTCAGTACAGGAATCAGTGCTTGCAGATGGCAAGGTACCATGGAATTTGAAGTCCTTATACATTTAAAGTAAACAACAGAGAAGCTGCAAAGCATGCAGGGAATCCAGGAAGTTGTGGAAAGAGATGGCCGGCAGACAGGCAGAACATGAAAGGAGATATTTCAACTAAACGTATATTGGATTGTAAAAAATATCTATTGCTTGTAATACTATTGCAATACTGATGTTCTAAAATGAACGATTATGCCGCAATTATAGAACACCTTTAACCACTTGACCTCCGGAAAATGTACCTCCCTAAAAAGGGCCTGTATAAAGGACAAATCATGGTTAACCACTTGCCCTCTGTAAGGTTTTACCCCTTTATGACCAAGCCATTTTCTGCTATTCGGCACTGCACTGCTTTAACTGACAATTGCGCGTTCATGCGGTGCTGTGCGCAAATTATATATCATCTATTTTCACACAAATAGATCTTTATTTTGGTGGTATTTGATCACCACTGTTTTTTTTGTTTTTTTTTAGTATTATTAAAATGATAAAAAAAAAAAAAACAACAACATCACAAATTTTGAGAGAAGAAAAAAAAACGGTACTTTTTACTTTCTGCTATAAAATAGATCTAATAAAAAAAAAAAAAATCTAATTTCTTCATGAATTCAGGCAAAATTGTATTCTGCCACATGTCTTTGGTAAAAAATCCCAATAAGTGTATATTTGGTTTGCGTTAAAGTTATAGCGTCAAACTATGGTATATATACTGGAATTTTACTTTTTACACTAGTAATGGCACTGATCAGCGAATTATAGTGGGACTGTGATAGTGTGGTGGGCAATCTGACAGTAGCCATCGCTGGCTGGTGGATACACTGACATTAATAGTGACACTAATACAGTGATTAGTGCTAATACTATACAGTGTCACTGTACTAATGACACTGGCTGAGAAGGAGTTAACATCTAGGGGCGATCAAGGGGGTTAACTGTGTGCCTCACAAAGTGTTTGCTTTTCAAGGAATAAAAAAAAACAGCAAAGATCACCTGTCACTGTACAGAGCTCTGTTGTTTACAACACAGAGCTCTCTTCTGTTGATGACGGAGCCGATCGGCAGGTCTCGGTGATCAATCATTGGTCGGGACCCACTAATCAGCTTCTGCAGTAACAAATCACAATACAGCCGGGCTGGCAGGCATGTGCAGTTAAAGCCCAACTGAACTTTTGGTTTAAATCCGCAAAATACATTCCAGGTGCATCAATACAAAAAATGTGTGCAAAGTCTTATTAGTTCATTTTCTTTAAAAAGTAAGTAAACGCCTGTCCTGTCAGCATGCTGTAGAGAGGACTCTTACTCTCTGTGTAAAACCAATGGTCTTCCTATAGAAGTCTGACATGCATCCTGCCGAGTGAAGCTGGATACACATTATACAGTTTTAGTTGCTCAATTTCCTTTAGATTCACCTTAAACTACTGTATTTGGTAGTAAAAAGTGGGGGAAAGTCTCCCTGCATCTTATGGCACGAATGCCTGAAACCCCCAGTCGCCGCCGGGAGCCCGCATTACACTGCGGGCTCCCGGACACCATAGAGCACTACTCTGCTCTGAATCTCACACAGTGAGAAGACAGAGCAGCCCCAGCGGCCGAATGAAGTACTGCAGCGGCTGGAGCTGCTCTGTCTTCTATCTGAATGGGATCTGGCTGCAGGGTGGAGCTCCACTAGGCGCAGTGTGATGACATCATCACAGCGCGGCGGGAGATATGAATCTCCCTCTCAGCTCTGTCAGGCTGCAATTCATGGGCACAGGTATGGCTGTATTTCATGGACTCTGCTATGTGCTGTATTTCATGGACACTGCTATGTGCTGTATTTCATGGACACTGCTATGTGCTGTATTTCATGGACACTGCTATGTGCTGTATTTCATGGACACTGCTATGTGCTGTATTTCATGGACACTGGTACATGTGCTGTATTTCATGGACACTGGTACATGTGCTGTATTTCATGGACACTGGTACATGTGCTGTATTTCATGGACACTGGTACATGTACTGTATTTCATGGACACTGGTATATGTGCTGTATTTCATGGACACTGCTATGTGCTGTATTTCATGGTGACTGGTATATGGCTGTATTTCATGGTCACTGGTATATGTACTGTATTTCATGGACACTGCTATGTGCTGTATTTAATGGACACTGGTATATGTGCTGTATTTCATGGATCTGGTATATGGCTGCATTGGTAAATATTTTAGTACACCATTTGGTTCAGAATATTTTTTTTTCTTGTTTTCTTCCTCTAAAATCTAGGTGCGTCTTATGGTCAGGTGCGTCTTATGGTGCGAAAAATACGCTATGTATTGCAAGGGCTTGCCCGATTGCATACAATTTGAAAGTGTTTAGGTTTGACTTCATATTATATGGTTTTGGTAAATCTAAAGGAAAGTTGTACAAGGATTTTGCAGTGTGTAGCCAGCTTGTAACTTATGCAAATCTCATGCTAGCTGGTAATTGGAGCGCTCTAGTTCTGACTCAGCAGAGGGTCAGACCTCTGCAGAGAGACTACCGCTCCCACACAGAGCGAGGGTCCTTCTCATCAGCAATTTAGCAGGGGATAGGTTTTTCTACTCTGGCTGTGGTTCCTTTCTCAGTGCCAGAATCGGCACATCGCTCAGTTTACTTTTTTCCTACAGAACTCTATTGAAATGTCATAAGTGATGGGGAAAGGTGAGTCTTCAACAATCTCATCCTGTGTTCTAAACAGAATTTTCTATATCTCTTCTTCAAAAGAGATACAGTACATTAGAGGAATAGCTGGAAAATAC
Organism: Glandirana rugosa; assembly: GCA_018402905.1. NCBI lineage: Eukaryota > Metazoa > Chordata > Amphibia > Anura > Ranidae > Glandirana > Glandirana rugosa. Next base: position 215,252 of record BLSH010530817.1, read on the forward strand.
ACACATATTATATATATATATATATATATAAATATATATATATATATATATATATATATATATATATATATGAATCCAAAAATATTAACCTTACAAGGGAGATTTCAAATATTTAATGATGGTCTATATAAGGCTTCCATCAGCCAAAAGAGATTTTTTTTTCCCATCAACTATTTATCCATTTCCCATTCTCACTTACTGACGAAGCAACAGCAAATTCTATGTGTTCTTAATATGTTTACCTGCCGTTAGGCAGCTGTCCGACAAGCGTAGCTCCCACGACCAGCCAGCTGATCCCAATAGTAGCTAAGGTAACCCTGAAAGACACAGAAAGGTGCAGTCATTTCAACAACAGACCATTTATCTCATGCAAACAAATCAAACCACGCAATTGACATAAACAAACAAGATCAATGGATGTAACAAAAAATACACCATCATAAGGAAAATTGAGCCACCGAGTGATGGAGCATAATCAATTTTTGATTGTGTACAGTCAAATATGTCTCAATCTTCTGAAATGGGGTCAAATTTGTGAAATACATGAATTCAGATATATTGAAATGGTTATTACGTTTGACCAACACATGGACATAAATTGTCGTCAACAGTCAAAATAGGATGGTCAAAAAAAATAAATAAAAAAAGATTAAAGAACTGAAATACTTACCTATATGTAAAAAATGCTACCCCGGCCTCCAATCATTGTTCGCCTCAAGTCTTAAAAGTCTACAGTAGACATTTAGTCATGTGATCCCTTTCTGAAGGGGAGGATAAAGCTGGCCATACATTATACAATTTTCTTATTCAATTTCCTTCAGGTTTACCTTCAACTATGTAGTACAAGGTAACAACAAACAAGTCTGGTACTAGAGGACCAAGACAGTGAGTCCCTTGTGTATGATGGATGAGGTTGCCATGTGGGGAACTACAAGCAGCTGAGTCTCTGCACCAGGAGTGGTGCTAGAATAAAATCCAAAAAACCACCACCATAAAAAAAAAACTTCCACAGTAAATAGAGCCAAGTGGGAGCTCCTATAGCAGATGACCGCTGTGCTGAAAAAAAGTCTATGACGGTGCCGGTGATATTAAAAGCATAAAAAGGGGGCGTGGCCTGACGTGAGCAGCAGTGGACATCTTTCCACAGTGCTCCAGATCACATTAAACAAAATCCAGAAACATCCACGTCTACTGAACAGGGGTGAGTGAAATAAACCCACCACTGTACCCCTCTGTCACCACAGCAGCATCCCAGACCACTATTGTGAGAGGGAGACGCTGGATTACAGGGCCACCGACCCCATCACACACAGCACCTCCGGCTGGCCGCCATCTTAAAGGCCTCGGGCAGTCTCCAGGGGTTAAATCCCTGCCATCCTCACAGCCAAAGCCAGGATCCACCACCCACATGGCCCTCCCCACCTACCTACACCCATCAGCTAAGAAACCGGACTGCCCGAATACTCCAGTCCGCCGCCTGGGCCGCGCTGCATTGAGGCCTAGTGACGGCTGTCAATCCGTAGCCCTCGATTTATGCCGCGACCGGCAACAAGGCACTGAAGCCTATCACTACAGCACACATCACCCCCCTGTACACCCCTTACAACTCCCCAGCCACAGAAGAAAACAAGCAGTCAGGGGAGCTCACCTGAGAAGTGCTGAGGCCTAGTGTGGCGGCCATCTTGGTACACCCACTCCACCAATCTACACAGTCACCAAGCTGAGACTTCAAGGCATAGGCCACCAAATAATGCCAGCTTAAAATTCCAGCCCTGCAATATAGGAAGTGGACTGGAATGTGTAACATTTCTACTAGTCCCTGCTGCGACCTAAAATGGTCGTCTAAACCCAGAGCTCCTCTGCACGGATCCTCAGCAACTGCACACCGCCTACAGACCCCCACAATCAGCCCCACGGATCAGGCACAGCTCCTGGTTCACCCTGGGCATGTACAAGACCCGATACTCGCCACCACCGCCCCGCCGACTTACAGACGACTACCGCCCCACCGCCATGAACCGGGCCCAAAAAAACCCAGAAGTTGCTCGCAATGTCCCCTCCTCCCACCCACACAATGCGGAACCGCAGCCCTCCAACACCAGCCATGGCGACTCTACTCCCCCACACCCAGGGGACAACACCAGAGACGAAATGGACACCCTGCCCTCACTAGACACAGATAGCTCTCCTCAACCAACTGACAAAGGCAAGAGGACGGCTACCTCTCCTGCTCTTTCCCCTAACAAAGTTCCACTCTCCAAAAAACAACTATGGTCACATTCAACCAACAATGACCTAGACACGGAGCCACCTACGGCCCTAGCTGCAATGCCTGCAGCAGATGTCCCTGTCTCAGAAGCAATGCTGAAAAGCATGCTGCTAACGCTGCAGAGAGACTTACACAAAGAGCAACAAACCTCCATATCCCAAATTCATGACAGGGTTAATAATATAGAAGATAAAACAAACGTTCAAGGACCGTATGCTTGACTCTGCGAGGGCTCATGATGAAATGCTTGATGTCCAAGATCACTATAACTCGGAGCTACAACGCATAAACCTTAAATTGGCGGACTTTGAAGACCGCTCTAGAAGGCAAAATATTAAATTTAGGGGAATCCCTGAAATCGGTGAAACCAAACGAAATTGTCCCCTACTTTCAGCAAACTTTTTTCAAAGCTGCTCCCACGCCTAAATGCTTGCGACATTACCATAGACCGAGCCCACAGGATTGCAAAACCTGCTCACTTCTCCCAGGATATACCAAGAGATGTCCTTGTAAAAATGCATTATTTTCATATCAAGAAACAAATCCTGTTGGCGGCCAAGAATGCCAACCCGCTGCCTGCTCCGTACTCGAATATCAAGCTATTCACCGACCTCTCTAGAGCCACCATGGAGATGCGCAAAGCATTTACCCCAATCACCACTGTCTTACAAGAACAGAAAATAACCTACAAATGGGGATTTCCAACCAAATTGCTGGCCACATATCAACAGCAGATTGTCCCCATCCTCTCCCCCAAAGATGGATATAAAAAACTAACCAATTGGGGGTTCCTACCTCTCCTACCCGCTACACGGGTACATGGTGGCCCTCAGGCCTTAACTCACCAGCCCCGGAGCCAGCCATTCCACAAACCAAAAACCTAAACTTTGCCTACATATGGGTCATACACCCCAAAATATTGGATCCAGCAGAAGTCCTGTTACTCCCCAAATTCACCCCTCCAGGTTATTGTGTGCCACTTACACTATGTCACACTGTTACTTGTGCTCTCTTCACTGTACCTAGTACACACTATAGAAGCATTAACTGTTATACCACGTTGTCGTTTCTTCCCGCTACTTGATCGTGATAGTGACAGCATCTCCAGATCTCACGCCAGCAGAAGAGCAGCTCCATATTAGCAGCTCACAAGCAAGCAACAGCACAACTGATCCTGGTCCTGATTGTCGCTTCTGGGACTTCTGTCGTGATCTTGTCCATCTCATCTGCACCCACAGGTAATACCCACAATCACTATCTCCATTACCTCTCTGAACGCAAAGGGATTGAACTCCCCTTTTAAAAGGAACATGGTATGGAAGGAGGCAATAAAACAAAAAAGGGATTTTATTAAAACTTACCGTAAAATCCTTTTCTCCGAGTTCACTGACAGGCGCAGCTCTTCATTGACTTTGTGGGTTTTAGGTTCGTCTTACCAGGAGTTTACTAGGCAGGGAAAAGAATTCAGCTGGCCCCTCCCCTGGGGGCCGTCCTCTTTTCCTACATTAAAACCCCCCTCCCAGAGGAGCTCTCCAGTTTGTACACAAGCCGTACCAAAACAGAGCCCAGAGGGGTGGGTGCTGCGTCTGTCAGTGAACTCGGAGAAAAGGATTTTACGGTAAGTTTTAATAAAATCCCTTTTTCTCCTACGTTCACTGACAGACGCAGCTCTTCATTGACTTTGTGGGGACGTCCCCAAGCCTGTCTCTTA
>BLSH010530817.1:262937-273926 GCA_018402905.1 Glandirana rugosa
GACATAGGGGGGAGAGAGACATATGACATAGGGGGGAGAGAGACATATACAGAGAGAGGGGGGATACAGTATACAGAGAGAGGGGGGATACAGTATACAGAGAGAGGGGGGATATAATATACAGAGAGAGGGGGGATATAATATACAGAGAGAGGGGGAGATACAGTATACAGAGATGTGCATTGAAAAGTTTTTTCTTAACATCTGGTAGTCATAGCCCGAAAAATTCTAAGTAGTATCATTTTTTTATCTCATGTAGGAAATGTGAGAAATAACGTATATATCATACAATCATTACATAAACACCACACCACATACACTGCATATATCATTGGAGGAAAATATGCTTATAAAATAGTTTACCATATGCCAATAAAAAAAAAAAAATGTCCCCGGATTTCATTTTAAAAATCTGGTCACCTTACATTAAACATTTGTTCTCAAATGTCCATACACTGTGTGCCTTCTTCCATTTTACAAGTATAAGTGTAAAGAAAAGAAAAAATTGTCCCACAGGCCAAAAAGTTCTCCCGCACTGCGATATTCAGATCATACAGGCTTCCATATAATTCACCACAAATTATTCCATCCGTCACCCTGTGATCACTCTCCACCCAGGTAGTGTTCTCACCTGAATAGAACAACCTGAATATTATAGATTATTATTTACTATACAGGATTTATATAGCACCAACAGTTTGCGCAGCGCTTTACAAAATGAAGGCAGACAGTGCAGTTACATCACAATTTGGTACAAGAGGAATCAGAGGGCCCTGCGCGTTAGAGCTTACAATCTAAGAGAGGACAAAACCATCTTTTTTTTCACTTTCAATCGATTTTTATTGAAAAAAATGTAAAAGGCACAAAACATGGCATATGAGAACTTTTTGAAATTGTCAAGAAGATAGTAGACCGCTAGAACGCAGCTGCCGAGAATGTAAAAACATCCAACAATATATATATTGCTTAATAATAAACAAAACTTGCAGCCTTTAAGTTAGAGTGGGTATCGATGAGCCACGTAATATCTCTGCAGGCCGCAAAATAATAAGCAGGTTCAGACATCAGGCTGGGTTCACACTGCAGCGATCTCAGAGATCGCATATGATGTCGCACCGCACTGCAGTGTGAACCATATGCGATCTCTGTGCGATGCAAAATCAGCCATAGAGATTGTATGGCTGAATTTGCATCGCAATCGGAGCAATCTCCCACAGGACCCTTATTTTCGCAGGGCCAGAATCGGATCGCATGGTCGTTCACACCATGAGATCCGATTCCTGTGCGAGTTTGCAGTTCGCAGTGCGATATGCGTACAGATTTGGGGGTGTCATTAACATTGTATTGACACTCCCCAGAGTTCGCATATGGCAGTGTGAACTGCCGTTCAGAGACATGCAATGCTGGAACCCGCAGTGAATTTGCAGGGTTCCCACACATCGCTGCAGTGTGAACCAAGGCTTAAGTCTGAATCCAGAAACAAATCTGCAACAAGGAAATAGCATCATTTCCTGTCTGGAAATAACACGATTTTACAGTAAAGGGAAGCCCACTGACTCCTGGGAAATGATGAGTCACATCTCCCAGGAGGCCAGGTGAAGCAGGAAGTAAGAAGAGCCTAGGACCTAAAAGGTGCAAATTACAGAGACCACATAGCAACAAGCGACTTAAGGTGAGTATAAAAAAATGTTTTCCTTCAAAAAGTAAGTCTATATAGGCGAAGGACTTGAATGATGTAAAAAAAAAAAAAAAAAAAATTCTGGGTGGAACTACACAAGAAAAAAAAAAAAAATCTTGTTTTGGCCTTTATAATATACAGGTCATTGTATTAGGCACCTGAAAAGAAAATTCTAAGGAGGAAAGGTGGATGGTAAGAATATAAACGTTAGAGGGGAAAAGCTCATTTTGCCCTCTAGAATATACAAGTCGTTGTATTAAGGAGAGAGTGACCACAGAGTGATGGATGGAGTGATTTGCGGTGAATTCTATGGAAGCTTGTATGATCTGGATATCACAGCACATGGGACAATTTTTGTTTTTTACGCTTCAATATTTGTGCAATAGAAGGAACACCTTGATGTATGGACATTTGAAAATATATTTTGATGCACAATGTCAATTATTAGAATATTTTTTTTTTATACACAGGAGGAAGTTATTTTTTCATGTTATAACATTTGATAGTGCTGTACTTAGGGTCTGAAAAAAGTAATGTATATAGACAAAAAGGTAAGTGTAAACGGGAGCCAATGTGAAGTAGAATTAGAGCAGAGTTATGGCATAAATGTATGCAATGGTCCCTGTCAGTTTAATAGAAGGATCAGAGAAAGTTTTAATGTCCATTGGCTATGAATGCCCAAGCTGCCATATCCCTGCACATATAAGGAGACCAGCTCTAGAGAAAAAACATGGCTATGTGAAAAATATTTCAAGATTTGGTGGGCTTGGTGTCTCTAGACACTTAAAGTTACAAACATGATCATCACATGCGCTATCACATCCTTTAGAAGTACAAGGAGGTTTGAGGACTTTGTAACCTACCAGTGAATTCAGTCACACTTGTCCCCTAGCAGGGGTAGGCAACCAGTAGCCCTCCAGCTGTTAAGAAAATACATTTCCCATGAGCCATTGCAAGGCTGGCTGTTACAATTACTCCCAGAGGCATAATGGGACTTGTAGTTCTGCAACAGCTGGAGGGCCCCAGGTTGCCTACCTTGCCCTATAGGATTGACTGTTCAGGGATTTGGGTTTGCTAGTCATCCTGATCTAGAGATGTCCACACACAGACATTCTAGAGTCCACTGTTGTGATACTGCAGTTTCCTTATCTAATCAGTAAAAATGTAAATATTGCACAATATACATCAGTACTTTACCTATGTGACCTTTGACTGAGCATTGACCTTCCCTTTCTTTATTCACCTGGGGAGGGAATGCATCCACCTTACATATAGTCATTTACTTTGGTGTGGTGGTTAACTCTAGCTGCCTGTAGATGGATCAAAATTTGGCCCGTTCAGCAAGGACTGGATGAATTTTCATCCATCTATAGCTGTTCCTGCTTTACAGATGTCGATCTAAAGATCAATGTTCAGCTTTAGTAATTTAAGCACGGAAAGTGTGATTTCTAGAATGGATTCAGTTGTAGTAAGATAGCTTAATTGACAATCAAGTACACATATGTCAAACACAAGGCCTGCGGGCCGAATCCATCATGTGGCCCTCACACCCAGTTTAGCAGCCAGTGTGGTTGAACTCCATTTCTCCACTTCCGGCTCTCACCCTCCTCTCCTTTCCCCTGCTATCACTTGTAAACACAGAAGCCTTCTGTGTTTACAAGGGACAACTTTGCTCAGTGGCTCCCAGATCTAACAGATCCCTGCACACACTCACGGCGGGGACAGATCTCCAGAGATAGAGAGTGCGAGAACACAATCCTCCTGTAAGGTGCACCGTCTACACAGGGGTGGTCATAGAGCCAGGCCAGGAGGCTTGGAGGGGGTGCACACCCCTGAACTCTGTATGTAACACATTAAGTCCTTGCATTCTTTTCACCCCAAATCCTGCCCCCTGTACACAGCCCACCCCTGAACTCTGCAATATGTACGTAGTTCACCCATAAACCCTGCGTTCTGTACATAGCACACCCCTGAACCCTGAACACACTGCACTCCTTAACTCTGCACGTAGCATAACCCAGATACAACCGGCCCTTTCAGGGCAATCATACTGCTGATGTGGTCCACGATGAAAAGGTATTTGACATCCCTGATCTAGTCATTTGGCAGACAGTGACTCGATCCAAATGACATCCTGCAGATAGTACAAAGCTTTAGTTTTGCAGATCAAAAACAGGTGAACATCAGATAGGTCAAAAAAAAAAAAGGGTTTCTAGCTCCAGTAGAACACAGTATTATGTGATAAAGAGACTAAAGCATGAAGAAGGGTGGGACTAATTACATGCAGGGATCTGCGGCCAGTGGGCCAGATGTAGCACTTTCCTTGCCTTTATCCAGCCCTTGGGTCACTATTCCATCCACTGATACGAGGCACTATTCCTTGCACTGACAACAATGGGGTACTATTCCTCCCACATGCCTGATGAAGGGGTCCTGCGAGGCTCCGAAACGTCACTCTCTGCTGTAACGATGTGATCATCTAATAAAGATTGGACTCATTTGGAGATCCTGATGTGCTGGTGACACTTCCTGATCCTATTCCTCCCACTGACATCAGAGATGGGGAACTAATTCTCACGCTGACACAAAATTATGGGGCGCTATGCCTCCCACTGACACCAATGATGTAATTTTTTTACTCACCACTGACCACCAAACCTATGGCATTGTTTACTCCCACTGATGCTAAGGGATTTTGTACTCCCAGTGGTCACAGTCTGGCTCCCCTACCGTTTGAAGGGCAGTAAACTGGCCCCTTACTTCAAATGTTTGAAGACCCCTGACATAAAGCATCCCCTTGCTATGGAGCGAGGAAAGAACAAAATTATTTAAAGTAGAATTATAGGCAAAACTTTTTTTTTCCATTTTTGGTTAGAGCAAGGAAAAAGGTTATAACTCCTTTCAGATCTTTTTCCGCCATCTGTGTCCCATAGGGGAGATTTCCTATCACTTCATGTCCCATAGCCAAACAGGAAGTGAGAGAAAATCCTTGCAAATTAAGATATCCTTGGGGATCACCAGGTCACCAGAACTAGTGTTCCCAATAGAGGTTTCCCATCTATAACTTTCTGGGGATAACCCAAAATTTGGGATTTTATTGTATGTTCAATTTCAATGATAATGGTAAACAGAACAAATAGAGGATGAATCTCCCCAAACCGCAATAAAACATGACAGCGGTTCTAGTCCATCTCCACTCTATAGCCTTTATACTTTAAACACCAAACAACAATGCATGCGAGATGTGGTAATCAGCTTCTGACGATTGGAACTGTTGGAAAATTTTTCTCGAACAGCTAGTTGCAGTGGCTGATCAGTGTATTCTGAAACCAAAAGGAGTACCACTGTCAAAATACAATAGCACAGTGGGAAGGATACCTCTATCTAGCTCAATGGTGTGGATTGGGGAATTTGTTTTTTTTTCAATCAGCTTTCTGGCTAATCAAAAAAAAAAAAAAAAAAACACACAACAAAAGGCATCTATGGCCAAACTTAGGCCTAGGTTTAAACTAGTGCTGCTGCAGAATCATTCATTTTTCAGTGCATTTTTGTAGCAGGTTTTTATGCATGTTTTTGGTTTTTTTGTAATGCGTGAGAAGACTGGTTGTTAAAGCCCAGCCAAAACCTATGTACATGTATTTTTAATGTATTTTTTAGAGCTTACATTGAAGTCTATAGGGTCAAAACACACTATAATGCACCAAAAGAAAGACCTGTTCCTTTTCAAAAACATTGAACCTCCGCAGCAAAACAAAGGGATCACGTGGATTAAACTGTTCTGGAAAGTGTGAAATATCACAAAGTTTTAGTTTCCATGCCCAGCCTAGGAAGCTGCAGTTTGCATGGCAGTAACATAAGAGCATGCCGCCAATTCAAACACAGCTTAAATGTTATAAAAACTACTCTCTACAGGATGAAGCTTGAATGCATACAATTAATTACACTTAATGCTTGATCCCATTGTTTACACGGCTTAGATTACGGACTTATGTTTCTTTGAAACACAAAGGTTCTTACAGAAAAGCCATCTACCCGTGTGCTTATGCTGTACTAGGTTTCACAAACAAACAAACCAGACACATTACAGTGGAATTTATTTCAGCGGTTTCTGGTCCTAGTAAAGCCTGGACACTGTGGAAGAAGAGGGGGATATAAACAAACAGAAATAATCCCCTGAGCTCCAGGTCACCCCTGCCAGCATAGTCCATAGTACACAATGAGGGACCAGGGCTGGGGGCATAAAATGCCAGGAAAAAGCAGCAGTGCAGGAAACTCACTACCAAACAATCTGGTTCTCCCAAAATAATTCATGCATATTAACGGCTTTGTTATCTATTTCAGCTAGCCTGAAATTGAACATTCAGAAAACTAAGATCATGGCAACCGGTCCCATCACTCCTTGGCAAATAGAAAGAGAAGAAATGGAAACATGGAGATATCACCCTACCGATAAAGTGCCGTATAGTCAAAGCTATGGTATTCCCAGTAGTAACCTATGGCTGCGAAAGTTGGACCATAAGGAAGACTGAGCGCCGAAGAATTGATGCTTTTGAACTATGGTGTTGGTTCAAAAGGAACCAACAAGGGACTCTTGAAAGTCCCTTGGATGGCAAAAAGATCAAACCAGTCAATCTTGAAGGAAATCAATCCTAAATATTCATTGGAAGGCCAGATCCTGAAGCTGAAACTTGAATACTTTGGCCACCTAATGCGAAGAGAGGACCCATTGGAAAAGACCCTGATGCTGGGAAACATGGAAGGAAAAAGTAGAAGAGGACGACAGAAAACAAGATGGATAAGATAGCATCATTGAAACAACGAACATAAAGTTAAGCAAGCTTCGGGAAGCAGTGGAGGACAGAAGAGCCTGGCATACTATGGTCCATGAGGTCACAGAGTCAGACACGACTAAACGACTGAACAACAACAATCTATTTTTCATAAAAATAGATTCTTACCATGTCATTCTGTCTCAATGTAATGTCCTCTGTGAGCTCTCAAACCTCTCCTTTTCCCATTTGTTTACAACAAGTAGCGCACATTAGTTGTGGTCAAGTGCACTGCTGTATGCACACTACAAATCCCATAGTCCCAGGTCTATCTCAGGAGCAAGCAAGAGAGGGTGGTTCTGTTCCTACATACAGTGGGACCATGGAGAACAAATTTAGCCATCCCCAGAAAGTCAAATCGCAGCGAAAAAATAAAAATGAAGGAGGCGGAGAGAGCAACAAAAAGGTACTTTTCGGAGTCAAGAATACATACTTAAATAGATTTTTTCTTTTAAAACAGAATTTAGGGTCACTTTCATTTTCCAGGTAACTACTATTCTTATTAGTCTTTTTCTTAAGTAGGGCATCTCAAAGCCTTGGGGTAAATTCTAAACCCACACACCATCACAGCAAGTGCTAAACATTGTTGCTTAGTTGACAAAAAAAAAAAAAAAGAAGAAGTTGTAGTTGCCATACTCCCTTTGTTGATTTTTACCTATAGGTAAGCCTATAATAAGGCTTACCTATAGGTACTGCAAATCTAAAAGGTGAACCATTTAGGAGATATTTACCTGTGAAGCTGCCAATGACGTCACCGGCGCATGCCGTTGCTTCAGAGTCCTGTGCCATGAACAGCGGCTCCCCCCCACATGCTATGCATATTAGCACATTATAAAACTTTGCCTTGCAGGTTTAAAAAAAATAAAAAAAAAAAATGGCAGTTTACTACCGCTTTAATAAGGACTAATCCATTTTAGATTATGAAATAATTGTTTTATGTTACTGTACACAATTATTCTGGAGGCCCAATACAAACCTTCTTATTCAGAATTACAAACCTTAGCTGCCTTATCAGTTTTTGGAGTAGAACATCTGGGATTACAGCCTCAGGAAGAATGTGTTAAGCTAGTCATACACCTTTACAGTTCATGGATGTAATGAGAGAAATCAATAGGACATGTGCAGAATTAAAATATTTGTTTTGGATCAATTAGCTAAGTTACAAATTTTGTCTTGTTGCATTCGTAATAAAATTAGTTTTTTTTCATGTATTCGTTTGACCGGATTTGAATTTCCATAATGGATTAGAAGTATTCAAAACAAATTTGAATCGAAAATATTGAATTGATCCAAATTCATGTGAAGAATATCTGGTATTCAAAATTTGATGTTCGGAACACGGTTATAGTCTATATTTTATTCTATTTTCTATATTGTTTTATTCTATTCTTTTTGAAGTAAGAATTTCCGAAGATGGCTATATTTGAATCTCTGGAACAAAACGATCGGCACATGTCTAGAAATCAATAGATTCCCTTATTCACACTGAACAGCAGGCATGAAGGTATCTTCCCAGCTGGCTTTTGTATTGTGTAGCTTGGGAAAGTATTGCCAGCTAGATATCTCAACAGTGACCACATCCGCTTAGATGCAGTCCCTTTTCATCCTACAATCTCTCACCCAGCTTCTTCAAAAAAAATCAACTTTTATCTTTGCTGGCAGCACGACTTACGATTACCAGGCACGGAAAGGAGATCAAACTCCCAGTCTGTCAGAAATAATTTGATCTACTCATTTGAAAAACTCCCTATACAGTCTATAGCCCAGACTTTCTCAACCAGGGTTCCTCCAGAGGTTGCTAGGGGTTCCTTGAGCAATTAGCAATGTCCACCTTTATGATAAGTTCCCAATGGAACCATTGATCTTTTTAACTATCTGTAAGAAGGGGATTCTTCTCATTGACCACAAATATAAGAAGCACTATTCCCACTGACCAGAACACGAATGTTCAGTGAGCTGTAGATACAGTAACTATTAGAGGGGGTTCCCTGAGACTGGAAAGTTATTTCAAGGGTTCCTGCAGGTTAAAAAGGTTGAGAAACCCTGCTATAGCCTATCAATCCATGTCATCCAAGTGCTTTGAGGCAGCTATATGATATGAAATGGGTGTCATCTGTACTAAACTGTAATAAGCAGAGCAGTCACTGGACAGGATGAAGAGATGGGGTAGTGATGTCACAATGTCAACCTCATCCAATTACAAAATACCTTGTGTTCATTAAAAAAATGTGAATGGCAGCCACGCCAAGAAAGCGCTCTCCCCCCCCCCCCCACCCCCATGTTCACTGTGCAAAAGGATCATTGTTCTGCACAGTGGTGCCACAGATATGGAATATGTAACCTTACATTGGTCCAAGTTGGATCAATGTAACTCTGCAATGAATGCCATTACCCAGAGTTGAGCTTTAACTTCTCATTTTGTTAATTCCATACAAAAATGGAATTCCACATGCCCAGAGAAAAAAAACACACTTCTATAATGGAGAAGAATGGGTATTCTACCTCCTGACGAGTAGCTAAGCAGGTCCAGCTAAAGTATGGTATGAAGTTTTATATACTGTGCTTGTAAGGGAGCATATGATTGGCTGGCTGTGAGCACCAAATCTCCAAGCTCCCTCCCTGCTTGGACAGGACAGGTACCCACCTGCTGGTAGTTGTTGGCCTTCACCATATTGTGACCCACTCCTTGCCAGATGCCTTCTCACAACACCCTGAGCCACTAACCTTTATATTCACAAGAAAGGAATGTCCACACAAAAAGTTACAGATCTGCACTTTATGGTTGGTCATCAAAGATGGCAGTTGCAAATCACTTTGCTCAGAATTACTATACGGGGTCACTTGACATACTTTGCCAATCACATATAGTGGACATACACAGCAATCATTATTCGAAAGCCGCACATCACTGTTAAACCATCTTCATCTTAGTGTCTCTCTTTCATTCCCAGGGTCATTAGTATTCGCTGAAAGGGCTCAGCATATTAGGCTGTATGCATGCAGCTCAGAACTCCCTGCATGTCATTCCAGAGACAGGACTGCTGCAGTTGCTCCTCTAGTTTCTGTACATTTCTCCCAGGACTTTCAAGGGAATAGCACTCACAGCAGAGTACTGGCCTAAAAGGCCTTTAGCTTCCTGCTTCCAGCCCATTTAGACCATGTTTAGTGAGACAGACAGCTGGCACTTCTGGGTGTAGGGGTATATCGCACTGTCCAGGGCCTCTGCGATAGCTCACTATTTCTGCATGCTGGTAGGGTGTTTGACCCCCATGACCCAACTGCACTAGTCTCCGCCTACCCTAGCATATATATGGGCACTAATGCCGCATTGCCGCCCATTACATCACTATGGAAGGCTCTGTCTAAAAAGAAACCTAACAAATTACAAATTCCCTATTTCCACACTATTTTGGGACAGAGTCACCTAGTGGCAGACTGGCTCCTTACACCTGCTCATTGCATATGCTATCAAACTGCAGAACTTCATCTATATTAAAGATCCACATCAAATGTTTCTTTTAATGCTAATATTGTATATGCTTCAATGCCATTATTATCTATATGTATGTTCACATAACATGTAACGTGAAATAATTCTTACCATTGGATGCAACCATTCGAAGCTTCTTTTGTTCCCGAAACCCTCTCTGAATGCGCAACGTGGCCCACTAAAAATTGTGAAAATAGAAAGGCGTACAATCAAAAACTCATGCAGGTGGTTTTTTTTTCAAAGTATGCATTAAGCCAAGGCATAGGTGTGTACCTGGGCACACCCTAATCACCCTGTGTGGTGCAGATTCCCCCTGTTAAGACCCCAGATATGTCACCAAAGCCCCCTAACGGGGATCCTAAAATGATTTTAAAAGAATGATTAAAAAAGTAAAAAACTGTACAAAGTAATAAAAAAAAACTTCAGACACTGTCTACTGCCCTACTGACACCAAACCCTGCTCTACAGACATTGTCAGTATATATACACATGCATACACACATATGTGTTTGAGCTTTGAAGTGCACACCCTAATGCAACCTATGCATTAAGGGAAAAAAATTATTATATATATCAATTAAAAGGAAATCTAAGCCATAATTAGATGTAACATAATGTTGAAGTGATTTGGTAAGCAGCATGATTAGGCAAACGTTCTACCACCAGCTGGAGGGGGCTGCACATATGTCACAACTGCAAAAAAACTTTAGGTCACAGCTGCAACTAGATCGCTGCATGTTGTCGATAGGTGGCCCCACCTGTCAATTTGGACCATTCAAGCCTAAGAGGCAACTGTGAAAGCCTATAAGGCTCTCTCGCAACAGTTAGCCTCATTGTTGTAGCATGTTACATTACAAAATCATAGTTTAAAAAAAAATAATATCTATATATCTATCTATATATATATATATATATCTCTATATATATATATATCTACTGTATACACGTCGGGGGAGGTCGACCACCATCTTGCAAACGGATTAGTACGACGA
>BLSH010530817.1:281205-294208 GCA_018402905.1 Glandirana rugosa
AAGAACAAGTTAGAGAGAATCGTGATCACTTTAATAATTTATCTTCCGGTCGAAATTGTTAGGTAGGTTAAATCCAACCGAGAGTATAATATAGGAACAACCTTCCCACAAATTGGGGAAGTCGGGGCCTTGTAAGGGGGGTGGGGGGGTGAAAAAAGCTATGTCGTGACGTAATGAAATTGTTAAGAATGTTCCGGGGCTGAAGGGGTTAAACACCCTTCCAACAAGGATATAATATGAGAGCCAACCTAAATTGGATGGATTGTTAAAGCTGGCCTTCTATTTAATAATTTCACTAGTGCTAAGAGAGATTGAACAAGAATTGCACAACGAGATTGCAAGGTGTATGGCTAGCTTTTCTCTGCACACAGCAATGCTGATAATGGGCAAAAATCTTACCTCTAGAGTTTTAACCAGGATCTTCATGTACACCTCTGAGATCCCTAGAGAAAAGCCAAGCATGGATGGTAACATGATAAAGAAGATGATGACAGATAGCCATACTGTAAAGATATTATAAGCCAGGGTTTTAAAGTCCTCCATGGCTGAGCCCAGCTAGGAGCCTGCTGCTGCTAACATATGTGCGCCTCCTCCTCTGGCTGGGACTGACAGAGCAGGAAATTCAGCCTTCTCCAGAGAACTTTCTAACTTCCTACCCCCTCCAAAGTCACACCCCACCTCTGCTCCTCCCTGATCACAGCACAGCACCACTGACCTCTGTTCTAGCCGATGCTTCTGATCTTTGCCCTTGTCACATAAGACAAGAAGATGATCTGCGTCTTATCAGTGTACAAGTCGCATGATTAGAGTTATATGGCATGTACAAACAACATAGGATTACACCAATCTGATCAGCGCTATAAAAATCATTATTATTATTAATAGGGCTCGTTCACACTAGGTGCAATCCCTGGCGGTTTGCTGCATTGGATCAACATGAGGGCATACGGAAAACAATGGATTTATATGTGCCCAGTTCACATTGCAACAGAGCCCCGGGGTGCTGAGCAGTGCGGTACATACTGTACGCATTGTTTTCTGAAATACCCCTGAAGGCTGTACTGTTCGTTTTTCATTATTGATGTTTCAAGAAAGTTTCAAAAAAAAAAAAGTACACGATTTAAGCGATTTGCCCCCTTCCTGACCAGATCAATTTTCAGCTTTCAGCGCTGTCGCATTTGGAATGATAATTTCGTGGTCATGCAACACTGTACCCAAACAAAATTTTTATCATTTTTTTTCCACACAGCTAGAGCTTTCTTTTGGTGGTATTTAATCACTGGGTTTTTATTTTTTGCTATATAAACTAAAAAAGAATTGGAAAAAAAAGTTTTTTGCTGGGCACTGATAGGCATCACTGGTGGACACTGATAGGCAGCACTGATGGGCACTGACGAGGAGGCACTGATGGGCACTGGTAGACACAGATAGGTGGCATTGGTGGGCACTGATAGGTGACACTGATAAGAAGGTACTGATAGTTGGCACTGCTGGGCACTGATAGACATCACTGGTGGGCACTGATAGGCAGCACTGGTGGACACTGATAGGCAGCACTGGTGGGGACTGATGAGGCGGCACTGATGGGCACTGACGAGGAGGCACTGATGGGCACTGACAAGGAGGCACTGATAGGCAGCACTTGGCGGGCACTGATAGGTGACACTGATGAGAAGGTACTGATAGGCAGCACTGGTGGGCACTGATAGGCAGCACTGATGGGGACTGATGAGGCGGCACTGATGGGCACTGATGAGGAGACACTGATGAGCAGCACTTGGTGGGCACTGATAGGTGACACTAATGAGAAGGTACTGATAGGCAGCACTGATAGGTGGCACTGCTGGGAACCGATAGGCATCACTGGTGGGCACTGATAGGCAACACTGGTGGGCACTGATAGGCAGCACTGGTGGGGACTGATGAGGCGGCACTGATGGGCACTGACGAGGAGGCACTGATGGGCACTGACAAGGAGGCACTGATAGGCAGCACTTGGCGGGCACAGATAGGTGACACTGATGAGAAAGTACTGATAGGCAGCACTGATAGGTGGCACTGCTGGGCACTGATAGGCAGCACTGGTGGCCACTGATAGGCAGCACTGGTGGACACTGATAGGCAGCAATGGTGGGCAGTGACGAGGAGGCACTGATGGGCACTGATAGGCGGCGCTGGTAGACACTGATAGGTGGAATTGGTGGGCACTGATAGGTGACACTGATGAGAAGGTACTGATAGGCAGCCCTGATAGGTGGCACTGTTGGGCACTGATAGGCAGCACTGATGGGCACTGATGAGGCAACGCTGATGGGCACTGATGAGGAGGCACTGATAGGTAGCACTTGGTGGGCACAGATAGGCGACACTGATGAGAAGGTACTGATAGGCAGCACTGATAGGTGGCACTGCTGGGCACTGATAGGCAGCACTGGTGGGCACTGATAGGCAGCACTGATGGGCACTGACGAGAAGGCACTGATAGGCGTCACTGGTGGACACTGATATGTGGCATTAGTGGGCACTGATAGGTGACACTGATGAGAATGTACTGATAGGCAGGACTGATAGGTGGCACTGATAGGCATCATTGGTGGGCACTGATAGGCAGCACTGGTGGGCACTGATAGGCAGCACTGATGGGGACTGATGAGGCTGCACTGATGGGCACTGATGAGGAGACACTGATGGGCAGCACTTGGTGGGCACTGATAGGTGGCACTAATGAGAAGGTACTGATAGGCAGCACTGATAGGTGGCACTGCTGGGAACCGATAGGCAGCACTGGTGGGCATTGATAGGCAGCACTGGTGGGCACTGATAGGCAGCACTGGTGGGCAGTGATGAGGAGGCACTGATGGGCACTGATAGGCAGTACTGGTGGACACTGATAGGTGGCATTGTTGGGCACTGATAGGTGACACTGATGAGAAGGTACTGATAGGCTGCACTAATAGGTGGCACTGTTGGGCACTGATAGGCATCACGGGTGGGCACTGATAGGCAGCACTGGTGGGGACTGAGAGGCAGCACTGATGGGCACTGATGATCAGTGCCCTGATTATCAGTGTAAATGTCTCCTTTCACACTTGCCGGTTACCAGCTCTCCTCTCCTCACGCTGTGACAGCACGTAAGAGAAGGAACGCCGATAACAGTCAAGTTTGCTTACATGTGATGCGCTGTGATTGGATACAGCGCATCACATGGTAAAGGGCTGCTGTGATTGGCCATTGACCACAAACTGTGTTCAGCCGTGTCTGAAGGACATATCGATCACTGAGTGCGCCTGAAGCCCGCCCCAGGGGGCACGCGTGGGGCATGTTTCTAGGAGGACATCCATGGACGCCCTCCCAGAATGAGAGAGCCGAGCTGTACCTGTCTTTCGGCTATAGCGTGAGCCTGAAGTGATTAACTAAGTATCGTATCAACCCTTCCCGGACCGTCAACTGACAGCTGCCTACACAGTAAAACCCTGCATTTTACTGTGTGGGCCAGAGTGATAAGCCCTTATTAATATTATTATTATTTCTGGTGTTATTAATGTAGTCATGTGCTCCCTTAAGAGTGGCTGAAAGTTGTGGTCCACCCGCCTGCTGCCCTCAACCACACGTATTCCACACATCCAAAGTCACTGAACAGGCCGGTACTTTGTTTTTGTTGTTTTATTCAGGGGTTTGAGCTTGGATAGCGATTAGGGATGACTGTGGGATGCCCAGTAATTGAACATAGGACATACTATATACACCTCCGGTATATACACTTCTTCACCTCCAGCACACTACTTGCTGACCATTACATTTCTCCTGTACTTCTCCCCAGTACACTACTTGCTGACCTTTACACCTGTCCTCCTGATCCGAAGGGAAATTTATCAGACCTCTACAATACTTCTTCTTCACCACAGCTAGCACATGGTGAGGCCTGCTACAGCCACTGGCAAAGCCTCAGAAAAACCCTTTGTGGGTGAGAGCTGTAGGTTTCTCTCACTGAAACTAGCCTCTCTTGTGTAGCAAAGTACGTTGGTGTTAGCCGGACCTTTGGATGAACTACCACTCCCAGCCCAACCTTCAGACCCATCCGGTCTGTCCTGTGGTCTAATGGCTCTCCTTCCCCTTGGTTGGTTCCTCCTGGCTTCTCTCTCTCTCTCCCAGACTGTCCCAGCCTTCTCCTCCAACTCCCAGGGCTGCCAGTCACCGACTTATTGGTGGATTCCTTTAAAGAGTCTCCTTCCATGTAGACCTCAGCTGCTCTCCTGCTTCTCCTGTGCCACTCCAGGAGTCGACTCCCGCTCCTGGCGGCACCCAAGCCCCAGGCCTCAAGTTCACCCCTCCCAGGCGAGGCCTGCTCCGCAGCTCCTGACTACATCCTCACTCTTCCACCCAAACTCTCCTGACACCTGCTGGCAGATTGCTGTATTTAAGGAGGTCTGCCCCCTGCCAATCCAGCTTGTAGATTGGTCAGGGCTCCTTGTCATACATCAGGAAGTGACACCTCCTCCTCTATCCCCCTTTCCATAACTTTCCAAGCTCAAATGGGAGGAATCTCCAAGGGGTGTTCCTTCCCTCTATCTCCAGCCCCTCCCTGAGCTACTCCCCTAGCAAGGGTGTAACGATAGGGGTTGCAGGGGTTGCAATTGCAACCGGGCCCTATGCTCCAGGGGGCCCATGTGCCTCCCTTGTACATCTGGATAGGAAGGATGACGGGGGCGGCATTTAGAGGAACCATTCTCCTCCATTTTCCTCCTAATGGAGGAGATTGGTTCCTCTATATGCTGCCCCCGCCTCCCCTCCTATCCAATCTACTTGTCTTCTGCTGCTCCCAAGGTCCCTGTGTCCCCCACAGAGCTGCTGTCTTCCCCCATCCTCTCTCCTTCCAGCTGCTGTAGAAGATGTGTCATGATGGTGAGATGGGAAATTTGTCATTTACCGGCTCCTTGCTTTTCTGAATGGACAGAGTCAGTGATTGGTACCAATTGGTTCATTCATAACTGAAGCATAGTAAACTGTTTTTACTATATTTCTTGCACCTTGGCCCTGAAGCTTCTAGTTACGCCTCTGTCCCCTAGCCCAGAACAAAACATTCAGGCCTACACCTACAGTCAGGCCTGACTAGATGTTTCCTTTTCTATCAAAAATCTACAAAAGTAAAGCACCTATACTATGGGGGCACCACACTAGGTTACATTCACACCAGTGACTAGAGACGGTGTGAATAGTAGCGGCAGGAATTAATGTGTAGGTGTGGCCCCTGGCCCCATTATCTATAATGACAGGTCGCAGGTGGCTGCAGATATTCGCTGATCACTGTAGGTAATCACTGGCTGTGCAGAGAGCTGCGAATAGCTGTGGCTGCCAGTGACCTGTCATTATAGTGACCGGGGCTGGCGGCTGTACCTACCTGCTGAGAGCGCAGAGGGATCTGCCACTATAATTCACACTGGCCTTAATCACCGGTTATTATAGCTTAATTGTTATTATTATCTTTGTAACTATCATTCATGCAAAAGTCATACAGTCTTCCTGAATTAACTAAGAATTATGTTTATCTCAATGAAAGTAGCACCCACAGAAGAAAAACGGGGAAACGCTGATGTAAACACTGCAGTTCCCTGCACTGTCAGGCTGCATCTAAGAGATCTACTGATCCCTGTCACGGGGATCAATTAGATCTCTTATGCCCCTGACAGCACAGCCACCTCACAGTTAGAACATGCCCAGGGAACACAGTTAACCCCCAGAGCGCCCCCCAGGTTAACCCCTTCACTGCCAATGATATTTATACAGTAATCAGTGGATATTTAAATTTCTGATCGCTGTATAAATGTCATTGGTCCCAAAAAAGTGTCAAAAATGTCCGACATGTCCGCCCCAATATCAAAGTCCCGATAAAAATCGCAGATCACTGCCATTACCAGTAAAAAAAAAAAATTGTAAAACGCCAGAAATGAATTCTCATGGTTTGTAAATGCGGCAAATTTTGCGCAAACCAACCAATAAACGCAGATTGCAAATTTTTTACCAAAAATATTAGGAAGAATATAAATTGGCCAAAACCAATGAATACATTTGTTTTTTTTATATTTTTTTTGGATTTGTATATTTCAGCAAAAAGTAAGAAATATTGGGGTTTTTTTTGCAAAATTGTCGCTCTTTTTTGTTTATAGCGGTGATCAGAAATGATGCAGAGGTGATAAAATACCACCAAAAGAAAGCTCTATTTGTGGGAAAAAAAGGACCTCAATTTCGTTTGGGTACAACGTCGCACGACCGCGCAATTGTCAGTTAAAGCGACGCAGTGCCGAATCGCAAAAAGTGTTCTGGTCCTAACATGGGAAATCCTTCCGGAGCTGAAGTGGTTAATGATTTTTTTTACAGTCACTTAAAAAAAACATCCTTTATGACAGCAATAGGCATGTGACAGGTACTCTTTATGGAGAGGGACCCCAGATCCCTCCTCTGCCTTTAAAAGCATTTGATCACACCAAGAGCTCAAATGCTTTTGATTTTTAAAAATGCAGCTGTTTACATCCAGATTACTATATCATAGAGCTCAACAAATCAGATCGACTGGGCTCCATGATCAGCAGCCAGAGGAGACGACGTCCCCTCCCGCTGCTTGTAAAAGCAATCCAGCGTTTAACTAGCTTTTCTGTTTTTATAAGAGAGCCGACCGCCGGCTATAAAAAATGGTACCGGGATGATTCCTGCATCATCCAGGTATAAGTGCTCAAACTCCAGGGATATAGCTACAGTATGTACCATCAGCAAATCATAGGCTCATAGAATTTACTATCTACTTGTGTGTAGCGCCCTCTACCTTTAGGTAGGTGCTTAGACAGGATTTTTGGGCTGGGAGTGGCTCACGGAGTGGCTGGTGACTAACAGGCAGTGACACCTTGCGGTTACCTCCCCTTTGCTTCAAGAAGGTTCTGGAAGAAAGGGTTGGGGAAGAGGGTGGAGCTGCCTGGGGTGTTTAGGGAGCCCTGACCAATCCCCAACCTGGATTGGCAGGGGGCAGACCTCCGCAAATACCTAAGGCCAGCCACGGAGAAGAGTTTGGGTGGAAGAGATGGAGATGGAGCACTGAGGCTGTCGGGGCCTTGAGGGGGCCTGGGGCTAGGGTGCATCCAGGAGGATAGTGGAGATCCTGGAAGAGAGGCACAAGTGAAAGAGCAAGAGGAGGACAGCAAGAGAGAGTACTGCCAGGAAGGTCTCCAGGGAAGGACCATCATCGGTGAGTGATACACACCCTGGGAAGCTGGAAGTGGCACACAGGAGCAGATTGGGGTGAGGGACAATCTGAGAAGGGTTTAAGAGCCAGTTGTGGCTGTGGTGTCACTGTGGCAGTGGAGAAGGCCGTCGCAGCCAGGAGGGCTGGTAGGGCCTGGAAGAGAATGGGATGAGAGCAGTAGTCCATCAATGGCTAGATGGCTCTTCAGCTAACTTTCTACACTATAGGGGCCTATGTTCCCGGCCTGCAAAAGGCGGTTCACTGAGACCTGGTCAGAGCCAGAGCAGGCCTCACCATGTGTTAGCTAGGCCGAAGAAGTTTGTGCAGTAGAGAGTAAAAGGAGGAAACTGAGAAGCAAGTATTGTGCTGAAGGAAGAGGAGATGTGTATATACAGGCTATGGGAGATTAGCTCGTGGGGATCACCTCTCAGGGGAAAAGATTTAGCATGGATGTCAGTTTCTTTAAAGTCTGGCGGCTTGCCAGGTTTATATTTACAGGTTTGCAAGATCAAAACAGAAACAGAAAATCTAACCTCGCCGGCTGGCACTACACTAAACAAAGAGATTCCTCTCTTTATAGTGTGGGGCTGTCTCCAACACCCACAAAACATAAGCACATTGCGTGGCCTTTTTCATTCTATGCTTTTCTATTTTCCAACAAAAGACATATATTACATTGCAAACCTTGTTTTTAGAGTCCAATTTAGCACACAGAACTCTCTCAGCTTTCTCCCTCTGAGTTCCAGGATCAAGCTCTAATGAGATCTCTTCCTGATCATTAACTGCAGATGGAGAGGGGTTTGAGTTGACCAGAAAGTCCAGACCGGAAACCAGCTCTGCCACGGTGGCTGGCAAAATCTGGTCCCACTAGTTGCCTCAAAATGATTGAATGTGAGGTGACAAGTATTGCCTGTCCATTGTGGTGCCTTGCATAACGTCACATATTCCCCTCTCTGCTCAAGCCCCTGGGGCGGAGCAACTGTTCCGACCATGCAGTGGGCCCGGGAAAGATCATCGGCGTTATTTTGGAGCCCTAACTAACTTAGCTTAGTTAATTTGGCCTTAATTACTTGCATAAGTGGGTCCATGTTAGCTTTCATTGACTCTGAGTGGAATAAAGTAATGTGTATGCCTAGATACTTGAATGAGGTGACCACCTTCAGAGGAGTGGCTGTGCCACCCTCTTCAAATACTCTAGGAGAAAGAGGCATTAGTGCTGACTTCTGTCAGTTTATCTTGAGGCCTGAGAATTCCCCAAAGGTGTTGATTATCTGCATTGCAGATGTCAAGGATTGTGATGTGTCCTGCAAATAGAGAATGAGGTCATCTGCATATAATCCAATTACATCAGTTCTTTCACCTAGAGTGATACCTTTCACCAGAGGAGACTGCCGAAACCTCATCGCTAAAGCCTCTATGGCCACCACAAAAAGGAGCAGCAACAGAGGACAGCCCTGCGGTGTGCCACTATGTAGTGATATAGGTGTGGACAAAAGTCCATTTGACTCACAGTATTCTTTGACGTCTGCATACAACCCAGGCCAGAAGAATTTCTGGGTTATCCTCTCCCTGGTTTTCTCCATACCCAGATGTCCCCCCATTACATGATCATGGGCCAGATCTAGCACTATCTGGTGGAAGGGTTTGGGAACCACTAGCTGTTCCAGTTCGTCCTCGCCGTGTTTCACCACCTGATACAACAAATCATTTTTAAGCGCCATGTAGGGAAAAGATACCCCCCAATTAGGGTCCACCGGTTCCCCATCCATCACCTTCACGTTTTCTCTGGCTCTGAGGAGAGTGACATCCCCTAGTTGTCCTGTAAAGAAGTCCTCAGTCCGGACCTCTAAGTCAGGGACTACATTCGGTTCACTTTCATGGTCAGGGACAGAGACATGGTCTGGGACATTAGCCATCTGCTGGGAGCCAGCTTCCGGCTCCTCCAGCTTCCCAGCCGTTACAAGAAAAGGAAGAGGGTCTCCTTCTTCCTCGGCCCTGCCACCAATCTCTCCTTCCTGTTGGCAAAAAGGGTCTGGTGAGAACTCCCGTGCCTCCTCAGCAGGGGGAGCTCTTTCCTCCAGGATCTCTGTGCCTTCCCACAACCTCCAAAAATGGGGAAAATCCCTCCCTAGGGCTTCATGAAGCAGGGAAGGTACCACTCCCACTGAATGAGTCACTCTCCTGCAAGGGGTGTCAATCTCGACCAGCGCCATATGGTAGTCCAGAGTGTCCCCATGGATTCAAATGACCCCGACAGTGCTAGGGTGTAACCTGGCCGGATTTACACAGCTGCTTTTGACCAATGTTATCACACTACCAGAGTCAAGCAGCGCAGTGACGGGTTACCGGTTAATAGCAATCACACACATTTGCTTCTCCATGAGACTTGGGCATGATGCTATACATGCGACCTGTGAAAACAGAGAAATGTGTCTTTTCATATAAGCATTATGACATTGCATGGGTTCATCACTCAGGGGACAATTGGCAGCAATATGTCCCAATGCATGGCATCGGTGGCACTGTATGTGTTCTATACCCAGTCCTCTCAAGGGTCCCCAAGACCTTCCTGGCTTCTTTGGCCAGTCTCTAGGTCTAGAGCCCCCAGACTCTTTAACCGTATCAGTTCTGTCAAATTTCCCCTTGCCCCTGAACCCTGAGACAGTCTTACCGGGTCCGCCGGGCGATCTTTCACCTCTAGAGACATTGGAGTGGGGCGCAGATGGGCGCAACAAGTCCTCAGCAGCCGTGTATCTCTCAATGAGGTCCACCAGTTGGCTTGCAGTTTTGGGGTCCCCATGGCTGACCCATTTCCTCAAAGCAGCAGGGAGCGCCTGTAGATAGTGGTCCATGACCACGCGCTCCACAATCTGGGGACCTGGCAAAGTCTCTGGCTGTAGCCATTTCCTGGTAAGGTGAAGTAAGTCAAACATCTGCGAACGGGGTGGCTTGCCGGTGCGATAGGTCCACTGATGCACACGTTGGGCCTGGACTACCATGGTGACCCCCAGGCGTGCACGTATCCCTGACTTTAGAGTCTCATAGTCCTAGGCCTTATCTGTTTCCAGATTGAAATAGGCTTTTTGGGGTTTGCTGGTCAAGAATGGTGCTAGCAGTCCCACCCACTGTTCTTTTGGCCATCCTTCGCGAAGAGCGACTCTTTCAAAGGTCGTAAGGTAAGCCTCCACGTCATCCGAAGGGGTCATCTTCTGCATGTGGTAAGAAGTACGTACAAACTTTGGTTCCACTGTCATGGGAGGTGCGGGCCCCTTTTTTAACTCCAGCAGGGCTTCTGCAAACTGCCGGTTCGTCTCCTGTTGTGCTGCGATAGCCTGGTGACTCTCCTCCCGCTGGGCTGCATTGGCTTGTAGGGGAAAAGATTTAGCATGGATGTCAGTTTCTTTAAAGTCTGGCGACTTGCCATGTTTAATTTTACAGGTTTGCAAGATCAAAACATAAACAGAAACAGAAAACCAAACCTCGCCATCCGGCACTACACTAAACAAAGAGATTCCTCTCTATACAGTGTGGGGCGGTCCCCGACACCCACAAAACATAAGCACATTGCAAACCTTGTTTTTAGAGTCCAATTTAGCACACAGAGCTCTCTCAGCTTTCTCCCTCTGAGATCCAGGATCAAGCTCTAGTGCGATCTCTTCCTGATCATTAAATGCAGGTGGAGAGGGGTTTGAGTGGACCAGAGCACG
This sequence comes from Glandirana rugosa, assembly GCA_018402905.1. Classification (NCBI taxonomy): domain Eukaryota; kingdom Metazoa; phylum Chordata; class Amphibia; order Anura; family Ranidae; genus Glandirana; species Glandirana rugosa. The sequence goes on from BLSH010530817.1 coordinate 292,144, forward strand.
TATCGCATGCGTAGCCGACATACCATGACGGCGATTTGCACAGCTGAGCCAACCTGCTGCAGTAAAACTAAGGCTGCTGGTTGACAAGCGGTTAAAGGCGCAGGAACACACTGAACATCCAGCACATTGCACTATGGTGGCTAAAGTGTCAGTGTGTTGCCTGACCAATACAAAAAAGGGTCACTGCCCCCACCTATAACTGGCCTTAACAGCAAGGAGCACTGTAAGGGAAGACGCATGTCAAACAAAACCAAAGAATTTCCAAACTCAACAAGGGGTTAACCCCTGTTTTTAACGCATACTGTTAGACAGGTCAATTTGGTTGGTCGCAGGCTGGTTTGTAATGCCTCGTACACACGGTGCAACTAGGGTTGCCACATCATCCCTTTAATCCAGGACACATATGAATTGCACAGGTTCCGAGGCTAATTTAATGCAGATAAGGTACCAAGTGAGTTTAATTACCACCTTAATCATCCACAGAACCTGTGTAATTAATATGTGTCCTGGATTAAAGGGATGATGTGGCAACCCTAGGTGCAACGGTTGCATGACTGCACGTTCAACTTTTGCCCAAAATCGGCTGTTGTGTCTAGTGTACTGACATGAGTCACATAATCGTTCAACAAAGCTTCAACAAAGCTGAACTTAGTGACGTGTAAGGGCCGGTTCACATTGTAGCGAGGCGGAGCGGTGCGGAGCGGCGCGATGCGGCGCTCCAGGCGATCTCAAAGCGGCTTGCTAGGCGACTTCTATCATAGAAGTCAATGCAAGCCGCCTGAGATCGCCCTAAAAATAGTGCAGGGACCATTTTTCTAATGCGGAGCGAAGCGATTCGCTCCTATTAGAACGGTCCCATTTGCACAGCATTGAGGCGAATTGTCAGGCGACTCAAGTCGCCTGACAATTCGCCTAGATGTGAACTGTCAGCGAAGTCGCGCCGCTCCGCCTCGCTACAATGTGAACCGGCCCTTAGAGCATATACAAAGGAAGTTCAGGTGAATGGGATTTGTGAATTAGGAACGTAGGTTTACACGAACGGACACTTCCGAGCATTCCTGACTTCTGAGCATGCGTGTTTTGCACGTACAGCTTTTGTTGGGCTAACTTCTGTACCCACGATTTAACAATCGTACAACAGCTTGTTGGCCAACAAAAGTTTTCTAGTCTGCTCAGCCAACTTCTGTTGTACGACTGTCGGAACGTCGGCTGTTGTAATCGCACGTACTAATGGTCGGATTATTGTACAACAAGCTGTTGTAAGACCTTTGTTGTACGACCATTGCATTGTGTGTACGGGCCATAAGTTGAGCTTGGAAATTCTTTGGTTTTGTTTGAATTGCCTAGAGATAATGAATGTTATTCACTTTACCTGTCAATGGCCATAATGTTATAGCTGATTGGTGTATATTGGTGTAATTATTGGATTTATATTATTGTGCACTTTACCCCTTTTTACTTTTTAATATTTAGCTTGTCTACATCATGTTATACTTTGGGTGAGATTTACTAAAACTGGTGCACACAGAACCTGGTGCAGCTGGGCATAGTAACCAATCAGCTTCTAACTTCAGCTTGCTTCAATTAACCACTTGCCGACGGCTGATCGGCATTTGACGGCGACAAAGTGGCGTTGTAACGCGAATCGCCGTCATACGACGGCGGCCGCGAACTCGCGCCGTGTGCGCGCGCGCGCCCCCTAGGCGCGGGCGCTGCAACGGCATTTGTTACAGGGGCTTTCAATCACTATAACACTGTCCTCCCACTGTCCATCACTTTCCCAATTGACCCCCCGCTAGTCCCCCGCTAGTTCCCCAATTTACACGGATACACCGGACCACAATCACATCACAACCACGTGAGTGCAAAGATCTACGAAGAAGAAGGAGAGACTACAGCTTTTCCTGAAGTCCCTCCTTCTCCTTCCTTGAAGGGGACGGAGACAAATGTAAATGTCTCCGTCCCCTTATTACAGTAACCGTCCCGCTAGATGTCCCGGTCCGGTTTTTAGTAACCGGACCGGGACATCTAACTTTCGGGGACATTGTTTACGGCAACGTCGCGG
>BLSH010530817.1:371112-392227 GCA_018402905.1 Glandirana rugosa
ACTCCCCACATGAGTGAAAACACTCTATGACATATAGTCCCGAACTGTTTAAACGGAACTTAGAGCTCCTAGATTCAAGGCAAATTTGTCAAGCCCTGATATACAGTATCTCACAAAAGTGAGTACACCCCTCACATTTTTGTAAATAATTTATTCTATCTTTTCATGTGACAACACTGAAGAAATTACACTTTGCTACAATGTAAAGTAGTGAGTGTACAGCTTGTATAACAGTGTAAATTTGCTGTCCCCTCAAAATAACTCAACACACAGCCATTAGGCCTCATACACATGGGCGTTTTAAAAAAAATAAGCAAAACGTCGGGCCCGACGGCAGGGGAAAATCTGCGTGCTTTTCAGAATTTTGCATCGGCGATAATGCGCGTTAGTGAGCATCGGCATCAATAAGCGTTAGGTTTGAAAAAACATTCCTCTGCTGAAAACTTTGGTGTCAAAAACGCTGGTTGACGTCAGTACAACGTTAATGAGCGTTTTGCGGCGTCATCTACAGCTCAAAAACGTTGGCGTTTTTAAGGGGCCATTGAATGACATGGAGAGCTGTAAAAAACGTGGCTGTACAAAAAACGCTGTGTGTATGAAGCCTTAATGTCTAAACCCCTTTCAACAAAAGTGAGTACACCCCTAAGTGAAATGTCCAATTAGCCATTTTCCCTCCCCGGTGTCATGCGACTTATTAGTGTTACAAGGTCTCAGGCGTGAGTGGGGAGCAGGTGTGTTAATTTTGGTGTTATCGCTCTCACTATCTCATACTGGTCACTGGAAGTTCAACATGGCACCTCATGGCAAAGAACTCTGAGGATCTGAAAAAAAAAATTTTTGCTCTACATAAAGATGGCCTAGGCCAGGGATATGCAATTAGTTGACCTCCGGCTGTTGCAGAACTACAAGTCCCATGAGTCATAGCAAGATTCTGACAGCCACAAGCATGACACCCAGAGGCATGATGAGACTTGTAGTTTTGCAACAGCTGGAGGATCGCTAACTGCATATCCCTGGCCTAGGCTATAAGAATATTGCCAAGACCCTGAAACTGAGCTGCAGCACAGTGGCCAAGACCATACAGCAGTTTAACAGGACAGGTTCCACTCAGAACAGGCCTCGCTATGGTCGACCAAAGAAGTTGAGTGCATGTGCTCAGCATCATATCCAGAAGCTGTCTTTGGGAAATAGACGTATGAGTGCTGCCAGAATTGTTGCAGAGGTTGAAGAGGTGGGGGGTCAGCCTGTCAGTGCTCAGACCATACACCGCACACTGCATCAAATTGGTCTGCATTGCTGTTGTCCCAGAAGGAAGCCTCTTCTAAAGATGATGCACAAGAAAGCCTACAAACAGTTTGCTGAAGACAAACAGACTAAGGACTTGGATTACTGGAACCATGTCCTGTGGTCTGATGAGACCAAGATAAACTTATTTGGTTCAGATGGCATCAAGCGTGTGTGGCGGCAAACAGGTGAGGAGTACAAAGACAAATGTGTCTTGCCTACAGTCAAGCATGGTGTTGGGAGTGTCATGGCCTGGGGCTGCATGGGTGCTGCCGGCACTGGGGAGCTACAGTTCATTGAGGGAACCATGAATGCGAACATGTACTGTGGCTTACTGAAGCAGAACATGATCCCCTCCCTTCGGAGACTGGGCTGCAGGGCAGTATTCCAACATGATAACGACCCCAAACACACCTCCAAGACGACCACTTAATTGCTAAAGAAGCTGAGGATAAAGGTGATGGACTGGCCAAGCATATTTCCAGACCTAAACCCTATTGAGCATCTGTAGGGCATCCTCAAATGGAAGGTGGTAGAGTGCAAGGTCTCTAACATCCCCCAGCTCCGTGATTTCGTCATGGAGGAGTGGAAGAGGACTCCAGTGGCAACTTGTGAAGCTCTGGTGAACTCCATGACCAAGAGGGATAAGGAAGTGTTGGAAAATAATGGTGGTCACACAAAATATTGACACTTTGGGCCCAATTTGGACATTTCCACTTAGGGGTGTACTCACTTTTGTTGCCAGGGGTTTAGACATTAATGGTTGTGTGTTTATTTTGAGGGGACAGCAAATTTACACTGTTAGGCTGCATTCACACAGGGGCGACCCGACTTCAGCGCGACTTCGCTAGGCGATTTAAGCGCGACTTTCAGCGCGACTTTCAGCGCGACTTAAAGGACCTCAGGCGACTTTACAACACGACTTTAGCCAGGCGACTTTGCCTTGACCAATCAGAGAAGAGAGGGAGGGGGCTGCCTAAAAATAATTTCTATTCTTTTTAACTGTGAAGTCGCTTCCATATAGATGGGGATCCGACTTGGAGGCGACTTCTATTGAATTCTATGGGCACAAGTCGGATAGAAGTCGCCTAGAAGTAGTACAAGAACCTTTTCAGAAGTCGCCTTGAAGTCGGAGCGACTTCAGTCGTGTATATTAAGACGGCTCCCATTCATTTCAATGGGATTTCAAATGTCAAGCGACTTGGGGCGACTTGAGGCAACTCAAGTCGGATCGCAAGTCGCCCCTGTGTGAATGGGCTCTTATACAAGCTGTACGCTCTACTACTTTACATTGTAGCAAAGTGTAATTTCTTCAGTGTTGTCACATGAAAAGATATAATAAAATATTTACAAAAATGTGAGGGGTGTACTCACTTTTGTGAGACATTGTAGGTGAAGTGCTATGTAAATTATTGATGCTATATAAATACCTTACATAAATAAAAGGCATGTTACATACATTTGTACCATTTACTGTCACAGTACCACCCAAAGTGCATCAAAGAAGAATTCTAGGAATTGCAGTCATTTAAAATAAGCTGGCTTATATGGGGTTAAGTCCAACAAGGTATATGCCACGTTGCGGAGTGATCTCTATTACTATTTACACTTACAGTTCAGATATTCCTATAGCCCTGGTGCTCCAACACTGGACCTTTGGCGCTCCGATCCTACAGCTGCAGTCATTTGCACTGCAGCCACTCTTGACTAGTCACGGATCACTTTGTATTATGAGAACACCACAATATACAAAGAATTATGTAAATGTACAGAATCAAAGTGAATGAAAGAGGAGAGGCCATTAGTCACATAGCAGCCACATCTCTCCTGTCAAGAGAACCGGGAGTACAGCAATAGCTGCAAATAAAAGAGACAAGTCTACGAGGCTGGGCTTAAAGTGCATCTACACTCAAGATCATTATATTCATTTCCACAATTTATTTCAGTTATTTTTGACTACTCCCATTAAAAGGGGTAGTAAACAGCTGGGTGTTTTTTTTAACCTGGAAGGCAATGTCATAATGTGCTAATATGTATCGCATACTAGCACATTATGTGAAACTTACTTTAGAACAAATCCTCCCAGAGCCACGCTATCACAACTGAAGCCACTTCCATCTTCACCTGGTCTTGCTTACGGGTCCGCGGACTCCAGCTATGTGAGTGGCCGGAGCCGCAAAGACGTCACTTCCACGCGTGCACATGGGAGCCACTGTTTATGGCACAGGACTCTGAAGGAATGACCCGGGTGGTCTTTCCTTCAGAGTGTATGTCCTGGTGACGTCACTGGTTGCGTCTACAGTGAATATCTCCTAAATGGCGCACATTTAGGAGATATTTACACTACCTATAGGTAGAAGTCACAGTTTACTCCCACTTTAATCTGTTAAGCAGTTTGTAAACCTACTTTGTGAAGTTCCCCATTCATTTACTTAGGCACAGCTGTCTCACACATTTCATGGAGCTTGTCTTCTGAACCTAGTCTGAATCCACCAGAAAGCGGTCACGGTCCTTGGCCAATCATAAGCAGCTGAGGCATTCCCCGCCCCATTGCTGCACATATACAAGGGGCCTGTAAGCTTTAGTCACTTAGGCTACTTTCACACTGGGTCGGGCAGTAGTGGTAAATCGGCGCTAGTTTCAGCTGCGATTTTCCGTTGTTATTGCGGCGCTATGCAGGCGGGAGCACGGCGCTTTTAACCCCCACAAGGGGTTAAAGATGCCAGCATGCTGTGCTTTCCGAGGCGGTGTACAGCCAGCCACTTTGGAAGCAATTACCATTGATTTCACTGGGCAGGGACGGTGTATACACCGATCACCACACCGTCCCAAAGATGCTACTTGCAGGACTTTTTGTAATGTCCTGCAAACGCACCGCCCCAGTGTTTCACACTGGGATGGATGGTGAGGATTTTTTCAGGCGCTATTAGCCCAAAAGTGCCTGAAAAACGCCCCAGTATGGCGCTTTACATGCATTATTTAGCTAAAAATAGCGCCTCTTAATTAAATTCAGTGTGTGCTTTCACACTGGGGCGGCGCGCTTGCAGAAGAGTAAACAAACTCCTGCAAGCAGCATTTTTTGGGCGGTGCGGGAGCGTCGCATACACCGCCCCTGCCATTGGAATGAATGGGGAGCGCCGGCACACCACTTCGGAAGCGCCCCTTCTTAGAGGTTAAAAGCGCCCTGCCTGCCAATATAACAGCGGTAAAGTGCCAATAAATTAACGCTCGGGCGGCCCCAGTGTGAAAGGGCTCTTATGATTGGCCAAGGACAGCTCCCTGGCAGCATCGTTCAGGTGGGTGCAGACTAGGATCCGAACACGCCTCAGCTCAGCCCCCCTGGTTGGCTGGCAAGAGAAGACCCACAACGCACACCAGACTTCATTCATTCTGCACTGACGTGTGGTGGGAATGATCGCTAAGCTGCACAACTCAATGTATAGAAGCTAGTGAACAGACAGATAAGTTTATGTTATTGTATTAGATACATAGCTACAATAAAGAGCTGCCTGCTCACTAGTTCTATATTTTGTCACTCTAATTCCACTTTATCACATTGCACCATAATGGACAGGTGTAGATCTAGTCTGCAACCACAGACAAAGCTCTCTGTGTACAGTGACCTCAGAGTGATTGTGTATGGAGGAGGCTCACCTGGGCTGGCTGTCCCTGTGCTGTACAGAATGACAGGACTGCACCATGCTCTGCTCCTCACTGCACCCCGCAATAACCTCAACACCAGCATCTTCCTGCACAACCTGTCCTGTGACCTGCAGGGGGAGCGGAAACCCAGCGCACTGCTTCCGGTCTGTGCACCGCTCCGACTCACAACATCGCTCCGTGCACTACAGTTCCGCCACAGCCAAACGCCAACACAATGAGCTGGCGAGTCTAAAATGAGCAGAAATAAAGTGACTACATAGAGAAGAAAATGCATTCGCTTGTTAAAATCAATATCGTTGGCGTTTTGTTATTTTTTTTTGCCCATGTGAAAAATGTCTGCCTGATTAATGACGTCATTGTTGTGCGACTCCGGGAAACAGCTGTCTAAGTTCAAATCTCATTATCCAATGGCTGCGGGTGAAGTACGGCTTTGGAAGCGGGGTGGAAACCTGGCAGCAAGTTTTTAAAGGTGAGAAGAAAGTTCTGGAATACGTGTGAGCAGGAGGTTAACCCCTTCTGTACATTGCATGGGTGGGCATGGAGAAGGTGGTAAACAGAGGGCCTTATCTATAGACATGAATTGCAGCTGTTGTGTCTGCTCACAGGACACTTGTAGTACTACACAGCTTTTGTTATAGTGGCACAAAGGCAACATGTTTGTGTTAGTTTTGGTTAGAATAGAGATGGATTACAACCCCTGCCAGGTTCTATTGCTATTAAGGATGGGCTTGAACGTGTTTGCAACCGCACGTGCCCGAGCCCGCCAGGAAACTGACACCGCACCGCGCTAATCACAGGCAATGAGACATTTCCTGGTCCGCAGTTGCACAGATCAGGAAATGTCTCACTGCCTGTGATTAGCGCGGAGCAGTGTCAGCTTCCTGGTGGGATCATGCACGTGCGGTTGCGAACACGTTCAAGCCCATCCTCAATTGCTATCTGTGTCTCTGTTAGAGAGATCCACCATTTGTCCTGTTTGCCATTATCATTGAAAGTGATAGTAAAAGAAAATATCACATTTTTTGGTTGAACAGTCATAGAGGAAATCATCCAACAGGGATGCTAGTTCTGGTTGACACACCTGGATTCCATTACTTTGAAGGTCTTTTCTCTTACTTCCTGTTTAGCTATGGGACAGGAAGTGAAGTAAAATCTCTTCACTGGGACACAGATGGCAAAAAACCTGACCAGGGTTGTAACCCTCCTTTGCTCTATCCAAAATTTACAAGAAATAAATGCCTTTAGCATTACTTTAAGCCTTTTAGGTACCGACTAAACATGAGCACGAGGTTTAAACCTTGCTGGACCCATTCCTCATTAGTGGAGGCATTTTGTCAACAAAGATCATGTATTAAAATCCCATTTGTAGCCACTGACAAGGCATAGTAGTATTTTATGGTACATTCACATTGGAGGTGGGTTTGAAATCATGCGAGTTCAAACCGGAATTTCATTGTGAGTTCGGAGACGTTTTGAAAGACATTTGTGTGGGTTCATGCCCAGATGTCTATTGAAGTCGCCAAAAGTAGTGCAGGAACTACTTTTGGAAATCAGTGCGGTGCCGCAAAGTCGCCGTCGCACCGATTCAGACAGTGCTGTTGCTGGCAATAGGCTGCGATTTGACATGTAAAATCGCATGTCAAATCGCCCCGATGTGATGGTTTTTGATAGAATGGAGAGGAATGAGGAACACCTGTCCGTTTTTAATTGCTGTCTGTGCCCCTGTTAGGGTGATTCACCCTCTCTATTTGTCCTGTTTACTGTTATCACTGGGAGTGAAAGTAAATCTCACATTTTTAATGGTCACCAGAACAGGAATAGAGGGGAGATTTTACAATGGTGACACTCGTTCTGGTGTCACCGAGGGATTTTCCTCTCACTGTTTTGACTATGTGACAAGAAGTTGAGGGAAATCTCCCCAATGGGACACATAAGGCAAAAAATCTGACAGAGGTTATAACCTCCCCATAAGCTGTATAGATGGATTGACATTTGGCTAGCTCAGCAGGGACCTGCCAATTTTCAATCCATGTGTGTGGCCACCCCCGCTCAACAGAAGTGGATTTTTAGATAAGCTTCTGGTGAATGTGGATGTTGGAAAACGTTTCTCAATCAGCGGCTGCAGTTGCTGATTAGTGTAAGAGTCCGCAGTGTCAGAATACAATGACCCAGTGGGGACGATTCCTCCATCCACCTCAATTGTTTGGATGGAAGAATCCTCCCCACTGGGTCATTGTATTCTGACACGGGGGACTCTCTGCTGGCAGAATACACTAATCAGCAACTGCAGCCACTGATTGAGAAAAGTTTCCCAACTATCCCATTCACCAGAATCTGTTTGCTCTTCCGTTTTTTTTATTTTTAGCCGGCGGGCTGAATGAAAAAAATAAAATCCATTTATGGCCCCATCCCCACATACTTTTAACTCCTAACCTCCCTCCCCTGCTCCCTTCCTCCCAACCCTTCTTTTCCCCTTGACCCCCGTTCCCTGTTCTCCCTTCCTTTCTTCATCCTGAATGGTCCCCTTACCCCTTTGTGATAAAACCAACACAAGGAATCACATTATGCTACCCCAGTGATTGGGAAGCTCCTAATCCTCCATTTAGATCCTGGACAACCAACTGTTTAATTCCACTCCTGTGTATACCCTGATCTGAGTTTTACTGCAGTGCATTTTCAGACTGAGTAATGCAATTTAAATTCACTTTCTGATTCCACCTGACAGATGTTCACTGTCAAGCAGAGCCTGCAAGACATTGGAGCTGGGTGCTTATGTCAATATGAATTTCACTAAACCCATAAGAGCCAATAGAATAAGTTCATCTTTTGATTTTTTTTTTTTTTTTCTGCTAATGCCACTCATTTTCTCTCCCTCTCCTCTCCATTCAGATGGACATGGTCGTGCTGCATGATGGCAGTGTTTGACTGGTGAGTCATCATAGGTAGAGGGACATTAAACGTAAGTTCATGCAGGTGATGGGTGTAGGGGAGCTTTCTTATTATTTTATCCTCTTTTGTGCCACCATTCAATCATTCTCCCAGGTGTGCACGACAGGAAAATTAGTTTTGTTTCAGATTTATTCATAAAAGTGTTGCTAAACTTAAACACGTTTTTTACCTGGGTTCACACTATCACCGAATGCGGCTCCCAGCATGGGTCCGATGCGTCTCCGTTCACCTTTTCAGGTCTGATTTCAGCCCGAATTTTTGGCTGAATTCGGACCCGAAACTGACAAAAAGATGCACAGGACCCCTGTGCAAATTTACATCTGAGCCACAGCGGAGATGTGTGAACCGGCTCCATAGAGAGCTGGTCAAAATCTCCTGCTATTGCAAATTGGATGCGGTGAACCCAGCCTGATGCATTGTTTGCATTAAGGTAAAAAATTTTTTAATTTTCTCTGTGCCCCCTTCTCCTGTGTGAAAGGGAAAAGAGGGGAGAAGATATCAGCGCTGTGCACTGCTGCATCTATTCTCCCCTCTTTTCCTCTTTACACAGCATTTGAGCAGCAGCAGGAGCCATAGCTGCTGTCAATCAAATGCAGTGAGGAGGAAGTGGGGGGTGGGCCTAAGTCCCGCTGTGTAAATCTATGGAGCGTAGCTCCATAGACACACAGTTGAGGAGCGCAGGGACTACGTTTCTCCCCATAGCCAGCGCCTGGCTATGGTAGTCCCAAGAAGAAGAGGAGGAGCCAAGATCGCCCCCGGAGACCCGATAAGAGGACACTGCACAGAGTAGGTAAGTATAACATGTTTGTTATTTTAATAACCAAAAAAAAATGTGCCTTTAGTAACACTTTAAGTAAATCATCTTGTTTTGTCATATTTTTTATGTTAGAATGTTTTGTTTTTGGAATTTGTTTTTTCGTGATATTCGTTGTTCCAAATCGATTCATATTTTCAGAAGTTTTGTAAGATTGGCTATATTCGTTTTGACTTGTTAATTTGTTATTTCGGTAGATTACTTATGCACACTGAGTCATCCCTCTTAGTCCAACCCACAAAGAGAAATAGATTGAGCTGATTAGACGATATCAACTGGAGTCATGTGCATCCCAAAGTAACGAATAGCACAAAATTAATTTTGGATTCATCTGCTACTATGATGGATCCTCCTCCATGCAACCCAAACACAATAAGTAGGAATAATTCCGCTTTTATACTTTACTGTATTTATTGCAAAAATGACTGTATCTAATAAGTAATAAAATAAATAATTAATATTCTCAAGTTCAACCCCAATATAAAAAGAATCTTATTAGAATATTCATGCTATGCTCACTAGAATAAAAACAAATGGATCGGAATCATTCGTTATGTCAGGCCTCGACAAACCCCAGGCGCCAGGTCGCCATGGCGACCAAAAATCGCGTCCTGGCGAGTGTCAGCCGTTCCTTCTATCACTATGGTAAAACAGCTGTCAGATTCAGCGAGAGCAGAGAGCCATTCTCTGCTTCATCTAACAGCTGTTACACTTGGCGCTGCCCGGGATATTTGTTTCTACTTAGAATGAAGAAAAGTAACAAACAGGCTGCCTGGAATGTTTGTTGAGAGTTATAAGAATAAACACAACAATGTATCTTCTTCTTTCCAAGCAATGATCTCTGTGCTATCAGGAAAGTTTAACCATTTTAGGCTAGGTTCACACTGCTGCGGTGCGGGAACCCTGCGAATTCACTGCGGGTTCCCGCATCGCAGGTCTCTGAGCGGCAGTTCACACTGCCATATGCGATCTCTGGGGAGTGTCAATACAATGTTAATGACACCCCCAAATGAGTACGCATATCGCACTGCGAACTGCAAACTCGCACAGGAATCGGATCGCATGGTGTGAACCACCATGCGATCCGATTCTGACCCTGCGAAAAAAAAGGGTCCTGTGCGAGTTTGCTCCGATTGCGATGCGAATTCAGCCATACAATCTCTATGGCTGATTTTGCATCGCACAGAGATCGCATATGGTTCACACTGCAGTGCGGTGCGAAATCATATGCGATCTCTGTGATCGGAGCAGTGTGAACCTAGCCTAAAGACTAAACCCTCTCTCACATTAGTGGCTTACAATTAAATATCCAGTGTTTTCTGCTAGAAAATGACTTGGAACCACCAAACATTATATATTATTTTTTAGCAGAGACCCTAGAGAATAAAATGGCGGTTGCTGCAATATTTTATGTCACATGGTATTTGCGCAGCGGTCTTTCAAGCACAATTTTTTGGAAAAAATACACTTTTAATGAATAAAAAAAAACTAAACAATAAAGTTGGCCCATTTTTTATTTTTGTATAATATGAAAGATGATGTCACACCGCGAGAAACGTGACCTTTATTCTAAGCAACAAAATTGTGATAAAGCCCTGTGTACCATCAACAATGACCACTCCTTATGTGCAGCTGGGCTCCAGTATTTCATGGTGACCGGAAACCCACCAGAGCAATAAAAAGTCACTGTGGGGGACACACATGTAGGCAGGAAGTGGCTGCAAAGAGGCAGCAGAGGTTCAGCAGCGCTGGAATACTTTTCACCTTTTTTTTGTATTTTATTTACAATCTCACTAAGGCTTTGTTTAGATGTACAAGTTGGGTGGTAAAAATGTGCAGTAGAGACATGTTTTTGCCACCCACCATTGGCCTCCCTTAGGCAGCAGATGAGGGCATTTTACATGCCGCAGTCACAATGCATTTGGCATAATAAGGAGTTTCCCCCATAACAGATTTTTTAGTGTCACTCTTTCTGGCCAGCTTATAACCCTGATGTAACGGTGGAGTTATTGACTGGCTGCTCTGCGCTATAAAAAACTGGCTCCTAACTTTTTTAGCTGGCTCCTAGATTCAAGGCAAATTTATCAAGCCCTGCGTTATGTTATATTATTTTAGAAGGTCCAAACTATCGCATGATGTCATCCAAATGAATACAAATTAATTTGTTGTGTTCATTATAATTTACTTTGGATTAGTTGAAATTTGTTACTATTGTGATTCAGATACAGCCAAATCTCAGAATAATGAAAATTTCATCCGAATTTTGATTTGTAACTTCCAGTAGGAAGTCAGTGGTTGAGTGCTGTCTGAATGTTGCATGCAATGTTCAGGTCAGTGCTCTGCAACACACTCCCCAGCAAGTGTGTCCTGTTCACCTCCGTAGATCTTTTTAAGCCTGGCCATTTGGAGGCGCTTGGCAGGTGTTGAAAGCTTCTATAAAAGTTGAATGTTATTAATTTATTAAAACAGTGGTTTGGAAAAATACCACATTATAGCCACTAGATGGAGCAGACAATCATATTAAATAAATTCTCCATCCAGTGGTGATAATGCACCATTTCCCTGCACCACTCTGTTTTTCATAACTTTTGGCCTGCATAGGAGAATAGAATATTCAATTTTTCCAATCTGCACAGAACTAGTGTACCAGCACTTTTGCTTGATGAATAACTATGCACAATTCTTTTTATAAAAACGCCTCTCTAGGACTATACTAGTGAGACCGGAACACTTGAGTCCGTGGGTCTGCATGCTAGCGTGGCCATTTTAAGAATAGACTAACAAAGTGTGTGCTGTACAGAATAAAACATCTACCCATGCTTTAACACATTACCGACGTACAGTAATTTATTTAATATTGCCATTATTCCAAATATTTCATGACCTTCTGTTATTTGTTTGATATTTTTATTGAGAGTTGAAAATGTTTCCATTTTCTTTTCAGGTCGTTATCCTTTTGCTTGCAGAAATGATTACAAGTTAAATAAAGTTGAAACATGGCGATACATTATATTAATCTATCTCTTGGAAATGAATGTGTTCTGGCATCTTAAAACATTGTGTTGCATATACGTGAATGGATGGACTTACAGCATACTGACGGGGATTTTATTCTTCCTGGATTACTGTCATCTTAATGCATAGTTTGTTTTTTGTTTTTTTTTTTTGTTTTTTTTGTCTTTTCTCAAAATTAATTTGCAGTCGGAAAGTATTTAGTATGGAAATCGTCCTTTTGGGATGATGGAAAGTGATGGACTAAGGATTCAGAGGCGTGTACAAGTCCGGAAAAGGAGTTTATCTTCAGGGAATAGTCTCCTTACTCCAGCTAAAAAGAGGCCCAGTAGTAGTAGTAGAGACGATGTGGAGATAACATCTTATTGTCATACTGTGGCTTATTGTCACAAAGAAGAAAATAACATGTATTCAAGCAGTCAGGTGCGTGACCCCCTATAGTATTAGTATGTTTGTAATGTAGTGATGTTTTTACACTCTATTTTTGCTTGATTTCAGGATATTACTTTTGTATTGCACAAGCTATTGTTTCCTACAGTAGCATTTGTCAATTACGCGTCTTTATTTGATGTAGTTTTATACGTATCTTTTTAGCTGTTTATGTGCTATATAATGCTGGATTAAAGATAATGGTTATCAGAAAACATGCATATCCTTAAGTCTCTACTATTTTTTTGTAGGACCGTGGCAGCGATGATGACATGTTTGGGGAATATGACAGCTTTGCTGAAGATCCATCTTTGCTGGCACAGGTGGAAGATTTAGAGGAAAAGTGTAAGCAGGAGACTGCAAGTACTTTCCCCTGCACATCTGCAGAAATCAAACTTGACACAATTCGTCATACTTCAACACTGAATACAAAATTTAAATTGCCAGGCGAACAACCACTACCACAGCAAATAAAGCAAAGGACGTTCCCTCCAAACCTGAACGATGAATTAGAAGAGCTTGCAGAGGATTTTTTAGATGATCTTCCTTGCTCACAGCTTCTTCATTATGAAAATGCAAATCAAAATGTAGATGCAGAAAAGTCTACAATGAAACAATCCATATATGATAGTGACTTGTATATTGATGCTTTAGATCACCTTAACAAAGGTGATGCTGCGGACACAAAAAAAGCATCCATCTTACCCCAGAAGGATCAAAAAAGGAAGAGCTTAAGGGACAGTCTTAAAAATACATTAACTGGGAATGCTAAAGTCCAAACGCCGCAAGTTTTGAGGACTAAGCAAATAAAGGAAACTATTCTTTTAGAAGAAATTGATGTTGCCAAAAAGTCTGTAGAAATGTCTTCCAGCATAGACTTGGGACCTTTCTATGGCTTGCCCAGTAAAGTTGCTGACCTTATTGAGGAGCTCAGAGGAATTAAAAAACTTTATGGTAAATACAGTTTTTACTTTTGGCTGTTTTAATTCCAAAAAAATAACTACCCTGATTTATAAACTATTACACTATAAACTAGGCTACTTATATAATGCTTGATTTCTAGAGAAAATTGAATCCCTTGCAAGATTAGGATTGACCGGTATTCAAATATTTGCATATTTTTAATGATCAGTCAATGAGCTTTAAAACAAGCTCTCATTAATCTCTGTAGTGGCAGGCACTGAGGAGCAATTAATTCCCAGTGTTCATAGCAGACGTAATGTAATCTGGATGTAGACAGATTTTTAGCAGCTTAATTTCACTTATCAGCCTTTCAGCTCTCTAATGAACACATGAATATTAACGTTTTTTATTTAGGTGAAAAATATGACATTTGTTTATTCAAGCGATTTTGTTAGTAGTTTAAAAACTGAACCAAATGCTACCCTGCAAAGCAAAAAAATACCTGTTCCTCTGCCCATGCTACTGCTCATGAACTCTGCTGGGTTAAAGAGAGAAGTTGGCTCAAAGGGCTTTGGTATTTGGCACTTTCCAGAGTGTTGTATGTTGGCATCCCTCACTGCACTCTGTGGTTTCTTTTGCCAGTCCTTACGTCACTACACCACACATGGTCCGGCTGATAGAACCACAATGTACAGAGGACCAGACATCCAACACACCTGGAAGATTGCCATATGCTTAAAAGCTTTCAACAAGGTTTTCCTCTTCAACCCAGTAGAATTTAGCGGCACATGCAGCAGGACAGGTAATTAACACCGCAAGGAAGTATCTGTGTGAGGTTATCAAGATAAAAAGGATCACTTTAGGACTCATTTTCACACAATTTGGCACACCTTGTGCCAAAGTAAAGAATGTAACAATATATTGCAGAATGTAAAAAGCCATATTAGGGTAATATAAAGCAGTGCTCCCTTTATATTTCTCCTCCCACTTTCTTTAACATTAAAAAAAGCATATTCAAATGTAATCGCTTTGTTTTCACATGCTTACGATATTATGTTAGTGTGGGTATATGTTAAAGCAATTGTATTTTGCCCATTCAGATCCTGGATGGGGGGAATAATTGGCATATATTTACTTTTATTCCATGCTTTTTTTGCCTATTGCAGATAGGTAGAAGCTCAGCGTATCTGGGCTTGAAGACTGATGTAACTCCTTTAAACTGTTTAACTGTGCAGCAATTGGTCTGAGCAGCCAATCATCAGGTCTAAGAGGACCACATGGGTATGGGGTAGGTCCTCAGCCCTGTGTAAGCTCTGACCCAATGTTGGGTTAGAACTGAACAACAATATTGTGCAATCTCTGTAATACAAGGTGGCTTAGGTGTGCATGGGGTGAACTATATTGTTTATACTCACCCTTTCATAAAGCCAAGCTGTTATTTTGCCCCAAATGGGCAAAGTACAGAATTGCTTTAAGGTACTTTACATTTAAGGCTACACCATAGCCTCTCCTGCCCAACACAAAGTTATTATCTGGAGACGCAGTGGCGGCTGGTGCTCCATTTTTTTTTGGGGGGGTAAACAAACCCCCCGCCAGGTCCGCACTTACCCCATCCAGGTCGCGGCTTTCTCAGCTTTTCCTCCCAGATAATCTGGTCTTAAGATCCGCCTCCTGTCCTGATCATGTGCTTCAAAAAGAAAACCTCATAGAAACCTATGAGTCCGGTGCCCCGCATGGAGATTAGTTGGGTGGTTCCCCCTTATGGACCGCTGCTGATGTGGAGGGGCTTCTGATTCCTGATATGTACTGAAAACAGTTCTGCCCCTTTTGCTCTTCATCACACATGCCCCGGCTAAGGAATGAAGGGAATTCTACATGGCAGCAGTATTGAAGTGAAGCTGTAATGGTTTTCTGTCGCTGCTCTGTCATTTTTGAATGTCATTAAGTCAAGCACCAACTGATTGAAACTTTGGATGCAGCTTTCCAATAAGGCATGAGTCACTTGTGTACATTTTTAAGTTTGAAATATTGAGCTGTATAACCAACAGGCTTTTATAAGTAGTGAACAAGGAACGATGTAAACAACTAAAAAAGAGCCATGAGTAGAAAGGAAGGCTCTACTGGGTTTATTTATTTATATTAGTTGATGAATTCGTAAACACCCTGATATCAAACTTTTTTTCTTTTTTACATATTTAACATGAAATTTTTAATGTTAAATATGTAAAAAAAGTAAAAAAGTTTGATATCAGGTACTTGCGGGTCTTTACATCGAGCAGAGTTAAAACGTTTATTGTGTCAACATTTTTAGGATCATCTTTCTCTAGCCTTGTGTAAGATGGATTGTGATCCATTGAAACAATAAAAATTCCAACCCTTCTCGATTTAAAGACCTTTTAGTGCCTTTCAGCTATCTTGAATACATGACCGTTTATTTGCGGAGGTGCTTTTTTTCTTGTATACAGAGTGCAGTGGCTACCTTTTTTGGATTATAATGCAATATTTATATGTAGATAGTTTCCAATATGGTGAAAGGCTCTAATGCTGAACTAGAGTATAAGTATGTGTCACTATGTCAACAGATTGCAGGCAACCATATATTCTCTCATACCAAGCCTGCTAAAATTACTATACTATTTTGAATTTAAAAAGCTAGCAGTAGGTAATGTAAAAGCGCATACAACAGGAAAAAAGCAGATCTCAAATGGCAGCAAACATTTGTTTAAAGCAAGAACGTTTCCTGAGACAAATTTTCAAAAGCACAGAGCTTCCCCGGAGAATGGGAAATGGCCTCCTATTAAGGTATATCTTTGAATTTTAATAAATATTTCTAATGAATAGCTAGAGTGTTTAAATGTTGGGGAATTGGCTTAGTCTAACCTGTATCCATTACAGGGGCCAGACTAAAAATTGTAGTTTATATAGATATAATTCTTTATTTTCAAGCTATAGACCTGTGAAACAGAATTACAAAAAAAGACCTGCATTTCAATAAGAATCTGGTTCAAAGTATTCTATTGGTTTTCTTTTTCAGACTGGCAGCATACATGTCTGACTCTGGATTCCCTAAAGCAGAGGAAGAACTTAATTTATTCATTACCAACAAGTGGAGGCAAAACTCTTGTTGCAGAGATTGTAATGCTACAGGAGCTTCTGTGTAGAAAAAAAGATGTTCTAATGATCTTGCCCTATGTGGCTATTGTTCAGGAAAAGGTGGGTTCTCCACAGTAGCCTTAGGTCTTTGTAACACTAGCAATCCTGTTACTGGTGGCAAGTTTGCTGAGAAAGCAACGAGAACACTCTCTACCGTCCCTACAAGGTAACTTCCTCACTGACCAAAGAAGCAATTGCTGCTTCCTCGATGACAGTTGAAATTCTAAGATTCTGCAGCATTTTGGCCAGTGAGCGATAGATGCCATTGGAGCACATAAGTAGTCTCTGGTGATTTGCCCCCAACATCAGGATCACTAGTGTGAAATGGCCCTAAGACCATTGCCTAAAATCTGTTGTTAAAGCAGCACTGGGTAACAATTATTCTGCCTTCCGAAGCTCATTGACTGAGCTAGGCACCGTTATCAGACATCATTTGGTTGGGTACACATTCTCCTAAGACAGGGGTCTCCAAACGATGGCCCTCCAGTTGTTCAGGAACTACAATTCCCATCATGCCTAATCATGTCTGTGAATGTCAGAGTTTTACGTGTAGTTCCGCAACAGCTGGAGGGCCTTAGTTTGGAGATCCCTGCCCTAAGAGATGCCCGTCATTAGATGTTTGTGGGTAACTGTAAGCAGAAATGCTTTCTTTCCAATAAATCCGAAGTCTGCTGTCCCTCCTACATCACTGGTCTTAAAATGCTAGCATTGCGGGAGTAATTGATATATAGAACAAAGTGATAAATAGCGAAATGTTGTTAAAAAATGTAAAAAGTTATTTTTGTAGCATATATAGTGGAAAATCTTCCACCATGCTGGACATTTCAGTCTGTGAATGGTGATTGATTTGAGTTAAAATGGCGAGTTTGGCATGATGGCAGTTGCATGACTGTCATTGAATAGGAAATTATGAATGTTTTTGTGTAAAATGTTAGTGTAACTAGGTTCCATTCACAATTATGCGTTGCATTAACAGGCAGTAAAAATGAATTTAATTTGTTACCACAGTGCATGGTAACAAATGCATTGAGGTGTCATTTATTGTGCATGGCATGGCAATACACCTGCACTGCAGCACTTCACATTACGCATGCTGTGTGTTGCAGTGGACCGTGGTAACAAAACTTAGGGTTGGATTTTAGTGGATTGAAGTGCACAATGCAGTGAAAGCATTATGTTAATGTAAGTGGTTTTACGCAACGCATAGTATGCATACTATATCACAGTGCTAAATAATCAACAAAGTGCATTAATCACTATTGATAAAATGCATCAGGTGCTCCTAAAGTGTCCATCATTTATTATTTCTCTACTAAATAAACAAACCAGTCCAGTGTCACCTAAAAAAAAATGTGCTTAGTTCTTGTTCAGCTTGCTCTTCACTTGCAGTGATAGTAGATGAAAACTGGAGAATAAAAGAAGGAAGAGGAGGAAAGAATGTTGATTCTTGTTGCTGACCAGCAACAGCACCTATCTGGCTCAGTGTGACCAATTACGATTGAAATGTAGTGATAATAATTATAGTCCAGCCATGCACTCCAAACCTTCAAATAACTTGCATGGGTAACAGTGAGTATGGAGGTTAGCTTCTCACATTTCCATGAGCCTGTGCCTGACTGCAGCAAAAATAATTGATGATTGTCCCCAGGATTTAGCTACTGTTTGCCAGGCTACCAGGAATATAAACCACGCCAGCTTTCTCTAAAGTTTATCAAGATGTGGGACAGGCTTATGTAATCTGGCTTTCCGTGGGTTACAGGAAAGGTTGATGTGTAGGACTGACTGGAACATGTTATAGACTTGTATCCTAAAGTGCGAGGCCTTGGGGCAAAGAGGAGTACCATGTTGGTCACAACCCTGAAACCAGTGCGGAGAGACATCAGGGACAAATGTGGATATATGTATGAGGAGTAATACCAACATTTCAAGAGCACTGTGAATGGGGACTTTGCCACTTAAAAGTGGGACTTCATCTATATTTTCAGTTGTATTGCATTTATTAACATCACTTAATATAGTGCACCATTTGTATATATTGACTAGCGCCTATTTTTTTATTGCTTTTGTTGTTGTTTTACACTTAACGGGCAGCTGATCTTTTATTGATTATTTTTTTTGGTGAGTTTGGTTATTTTTGAACATATCTTTTACATGCCACATGATGGCGCCCCCTTGTGGTTTTTAGGTTATACGTGCATAAAACTAGTATAAGCATTTTCTTCGGCTATTGAGCAAGCATTTGGTGGTAGCCAGCCATATGTTATTCCAGTCCGTTTGGTCAAGGGTGGTGCCCAAATCTTTTTCTCATTTGTCCATATAAGGTAGTCTACTGGGGCCAATAGAGTTTGTGAGTGATGAATATAAGGCAGACACCAAGCCCTTAGAATAGTGGTCTTTCCGGCAGCAGTTCACGAACGAGTCAGGCATTTGGGACAGTCAGTATGATGTGAGACTAAGCTGGAGAGAGAATGCCATATTTGAGAGTAGCGAAAGATTTCTTCAGCAGGCAAGTCCCACAGTTAGGTATTCAAAGGATTTAATGTTGTCCAATAGTCTGCAAATCATACATACATACATTTATTTATATAAACATATATACACACACACACACACACACACACACACACACACACACACTATATTACCAAATGTATTGGGAAGCCTGCCTTTACACACATGAACGTTGATGGCATCCCAGTCTTAGTCCATAGGGTTCAGTATATAGTTGGCCCCCCCTTTGCAGCTATAACAACTTCAACTCTTCTGGGAAGGCTTAAGAGTGTGTCTATGGGAATGTTTGACCATTCTTCCAGAAGCGCATTTGTGAGGTCAGGCACTGATGTTGGATGAGAAGGCCTGGCTCACAGTCTGCGCTCCTAATTTATCCCAAAGGTCTTCTTTCAGGTTGAGGATAGGACTCTGTGCAGGCCAGTCAAGTTCCTTCACCCCAAACTCGCTCATCCATGTCTCTATGGACCTTGCATTGTGCACTGGTCCAAATCATTTGTTGTAGGGGGGATTATGGTGTGGGGTTGTTTTTCAGTGGTTGGGCTTGGCCCCTTAGTTCCAGTGAAGGGAACTCTTAAGGCATCAGCACACCAAGACATTTTGGACAATTTCATGTTCCCAACATTGTGGGAACAGTTTGGGGGTGGCCCCTTCCTGTTCCAACATGACTGTGCACCAGTGCACAAAGCAAGGTCCATAAAGACCTGCATGAGCAAGTTTGGGGTGGAAAAGCTTGACTGGTCTGCACAGAGTCCTGACCTCAACCAGATATAACCTTTGGGATAAATTAGAATGGAGACTGTGAGCCAGGCCTTCTCGTCCACATCAGTGCCTGACCTCACAAATGCGCTTCTGGAAGAATGGTCAATATTCCCATAGACACACTCTTAAACCTATTGGTCAGCCTTCCAAGAAGAGTTGAAGCTGTTATAGCTGCAAAGGGTGGGCCAACTCAATAGTGAACCCTATGGACTAAGACTGGGATGTCAAAGTTTAAAGTTTGTGTGTATATGTATGTATGTATATATGTGTGTGTGTGTGTGTGTGTATGTATATATATATATATATATATCACAATAAATTGTGTATAGAGAAATGACGTAACACCTCTTTAAAAGTTTGTTGTGATAAGACACCATGTACTTCAGCTTCAAGAGCACTGAGACTTAAACAGGCTATTAAGTAGCGTGCCAAAATTGTGTTTTATTTTTTTCTAGGCTGAAAGCTTAGATTTTATTTGACCTAACGGAAACCAACGTGTCCCAAAGTACTTGTTAACAATTTTAATGTATTTGTTTTGTTTTTCTTAATTTTTTTTTCAGGTGCGAGGCTTATCTAGCTTTGGCGTGGAATTGGAATTTTTGATAGAGGAGTATGCTGGAAGCAAAGGAAGATTTCCTCCAATCAAAAGAAGAACAAAGAAATCTCTGTACATTGCAACAATAGAAAAAGGTCATAGTCTTGTGAATTCGTTGGTTGAAAATGGACGAATCGGTGATTTAGGCTTAGCTGTTGTTGATGAGGTAATAAATGAATTGCCCAGATATGTCATCATTCAAACTGTTTTTAAATGGGTATGGTGTGCTCTGTAAGGTGTCCTTTTATAAAACTGTGATCGGCGGTGATCCCTAGGATCACCGCTGATCACAGTTCATTTTCGTTTTATGAAGCAGAGATAATGGGGAGAGAATACGTTCTCCACCGATTATTTCTGCACATGGAGAACCGTCATTCACTGACACAGAAATGGCCAGTTTATAAAGCTGCGATCTCCGCACTTCACTAGTGATCTGGGTCAGAATTCACCCTCCTCGATTCTCCAGCTCAGAGGTGGAGAATTGGTGGGGTGAAGAGGGAATTCCGGGGAAGGAGTAAGATTATAGACTTCCTCCTACCTCGTTCAGACCCCCCCAACACATTAGCCATGCCCCCCTGCCCTGTATATATGTATATATGTACATACATGTATATGATGTGTGTGTATATATAATGTATGTGTATATATAATATGTGTATGTGTTTATATATACATATATAGTGTAGGGGGACTAATTATTTTATTAATGATTTGGGCGGGCTCCTCGGAGAATGTCCGTTACTGAGCAGTGATAATTTATCACAGTAATTATTTTATTAATCAGGGGGATGTGATATATACATATATATTTGTGTATGTGTATAATATATATGTGTATGTAATATATATGTGTGTGTAGTATATGTACATACATGTATATATGTATATATGTCCCGTCCCCCCGTACCGATTACACAACCCCCCCAGACTTGCTCCATCCTCCTTCAGATATTAGAATGAGGAAGGGGCCTTAAGGGAGAAGTGGGGTGGTTAAGAGGTGGAGACTCGACCTCTTAGCTCCTCCCACTTAAGACTGGGTCTAG
>BLSH010530817.1:394237-409867 GCA_018402905.1 Glandirana rugosa
AAATCGCTTCTCACCTTATCGTATAGCTTATCTTGAGGACCTGTGGTCTGTGTTGTCTGTGTCACTCCCAGCTCTCCTATGCCTGCTTTCAACTCCCCCTCTTCCTCTCAACACTTAGCTTCTCCTCTCTGCTCTTCGCTAAAAACTCCTATCTCCTCTGTATTAGAAGAATAAGTTCCCTGTGTCAGTGTTATATCAGAAATGTGCTTATCTCTATAGATCAATGGTTCTCAACCCTGTCCTCATGTACCCCCAACAGGCCACGTTTTGCTAATTTCTCTTAGATAAAATAACTGTCCAAAATACCAAGCAATTGACTCTGATTTAAAGCACCTGTGCAAGATAATGGAAAACCTGCAAACATGGCCTGTTGAGGACAGGGATGAGAACCACAGGTATAGCTAACACAACACTGCTCTGTCTCTCCAGCTGACATCAGCAGCTGTGCTCAACCCCTCCCTCAGGACTTCTGAGCTGAGAGAGAAAAGCTGAAAAACGACAACTGATCCTAGTAAGAAGGTGTGATATCTATACAGAGAAGTATATATATGTTATAACACAGACACAGGGTAACTTCTTGTTATAATACAGAGCAGATGGGAACTTTTTATAAAGTGGCTTAACAAACACTGTATATAATTGTTTACTTACATTAACAATTTAAAGTAAATGTGTGCCTAACCACTACAGGACAAAGCAACTGGTTCAATTAAAGTGTATGTCACCCCAGCATTTCATATTCCTGATATGTGTCTGTTGTACATTGTACTTGTGTTTAAAAAGTATCCCCTTTTCTTTGTATTTCTTCCTTTGTGTGAAATGCCTGGTGACTCTGCCAGTCCTCCTGCTTTCCTATTTCAAACTGACCACGCCAGGCGTAAGAGCACATCCATCCCAGCGTGGTCAGTTTTCTGGCTGTCCCAGCATGGCACAGCCTGCCTGTCCTCCAATGGCCAAGACTTGTGCTGACATTCCCCTCTTTGCCTCCTCCTGACACACACCCTGCAGTCTTCACCCCCTGCTCTCTAAGCCTCTTATACAGCTAAGAACAAAAATTTATGGAGAATGGGTATTTATAATTGTGTGTGTGTGTGTGTTTGTATGTGTACACACACGATTTGCCTTGCATTTCTATTTTAAACTGAATGGGTTATTTTACAAGGTAAGGGTTCACATATATGCTTTAATACCCTCAAATCATACTCGTCACACTCTTGTCTATCAGTACAAGGGTATTGAGCCCTGTCTGGGCTGCCTAATTCTAACATGATGGATTGAAGCAATCGACTATATCAATTTTTCCTAGCCCCTTACGAATTGTAAATGAAAATACTTTGTACTTATTGGTCAGATTGTTTTACCTGGCTACATTCCTGCTATCTCAGTAGTTGATTAGGTGTTCTTTATTCTTTACTATTTGCAAGTCTAATGATCTTATCTTTCCATTTATCCGATAGTTGCATATGTTGAGTGAGGGGAGCAGAGGTGCAATTTTAGAAATGACTCTGGCTAAAATTCTCTATACCAGTGGTAAGTTATGTTCATAATCCTTTTTATATGTTCATTATTTAACCATTTACCAACCGGGCCCCTTTTTTACATTTGTTGGTTACAAGCTAAAAAACTTTTTTTGCTAGAAAATTACTTAGAACCCCCAAACATTATATATATATATATTTTTTTCAAACACCCTAGAGAATAAAATGGCGATCGTTGCAATACTTTTTGTCACACGGTATTTCAAGCGCGATTTTTTTAAAAAAAAAATTCACTTTTTAAAGTCAAAAAATAAGACAACAGTAAAGTTAGTCCAATTGTTTTGTATATTGTGAAAGAGGATGTTACGCCGAGTAAATAGATACCATACATGACACGGTTGAAAATTGTGCGCACTCGCGGAATGGCGACAAAATCCGGTACTTAAAAATTTCCATAGGCTACGCTTTGAAAAAATTTAACGGTTACCAGGTTAGAGGTGCAGAGGAGGTCTTTTGCAAGAATTATTGCTCACACTCTGGCGATCGCAGCGATATCTCACATGTGTGGTTTGAACACCGTTTTCATATGCGGGCGCGACTTACGTATGCGTTTTCTTTGCTGCGCAAGCTCGCGGGGACGGGAATTTTTTTTTAAATTTTATTTATTTATTTTTAACACTGTTCCTTTAAAAAAAAAATTCTGATCACTTTTATTGCTATCACAAGGAATGTAAACATCCCTTGTGATAGTAATAGATGGTGACAGGTACACTTTATGGAGGGCTGGGGGTCTAAAAGACCCCCCATCCCTCCTTTGCACTTCACAGTATTCAGATCACCAAAAATGGCGATTATGAATACTGTAATTTTTTTAAAATTGGCGCCGTTAGCCGCCGAGTAAACCGGAAGTGACGTTGTGACGTCGCTTCCGGAATTTGCAGAAGGAGACCCGATCGGAGCCGATTACGGCTTTTATCAGGTCTCCTTCTAGCCGGCAGAGGCGCTGGATCGTCGCATCCGGTCTCCCGGTGGGACGGGAGGCCGGAGAAGAGTGGCGGAAGGCGGCGGGAGGGGGGATGTCCCCTCCCGCCCCCTGGGATAACGACCGAGCAGCTCCCGAGCTGGATTGGTCGTCATCCCCGGATAGCTGACCGTACACTCTAAAAAAACGATACTGGGATATAGCCGTCTGCAGCTGCAGGCTATGTCCCGGTACAGCCACTCAAAGCCAGCCACCACCTATTTACAGCGATTCGCGGGAAGTGGTTAAATAAACAGGCTCTGTAAAGAAAAATGCTTTTAATTGATCTCTTGTAGTGAGCAAAATACAGGGGCTTGCACTGCAGAAAATTCTAGTTGACTATCTTTTAGGCTGAAATGTTAGCTTTTATTATATCTGCTTCACCCCCGGAAGGATTTCCCACTGTAGGACCAGAGCACTTTTTGCGATTCGGCACTTTGTCGCTTTAACTGACAATTGCGCAGTCGTGTGGCGCTATACCCAAACAAAATGTTTTTCTAAAATCCAAATCCAAAAAAAATATAAAAAAACAAATTTATTCATTGGTTTTGGCCGATTTATAGTCTTCCTCATATTTTTGGTAAAAAATTCAATCAGCGTTTGATTGGTTTGCGCAAAAGTTGCTGCGTTTACAAACCATGAGAATTAATTTCTGGCATTTTTTTTACATTTTTTTTTCTTTACTAGTAATGGCAGTGTTCTAAGATTTTTATCGGCACTTTGATATTGGGGCGGACATGTCGGACATTTTTGACACTTTTTTGGGACCAATGACATTTATACAGCGATCAGAAATTTAAATATCCACTGATTACTGTATAAATGTAATTGGCAGTGAAGGAGTTAACCTGCAGGGGGAGATCTAGGGGTTAACTGTGTTCCCTAGGCGTGTTCTAACTGTGAGGGGGCCCGGCTATCATGGCATAAGTGTGAACCCAGCCTTAATCATATAAAGTAAAACTATTTATTTTTCCTTATGCTATCCCTGCGTTTTGGCTTTGCTAGTTAACATGTTCCTGTGACTGATAAAGCAATATACAGTTGTACTCAAAAGTTTGTATACCCTGACAGGAATCATGACATTTTGGCATTAATATTGAAAATATGACTTTATTTTAAGGATAGTGATCATATGAAGCCATTTATTATCACATCACTGTTTGGCTCCTTTTTAAATTATAATGATAATAGAAATCGGCCAAATGGCCCCAATCAAAAGTTTGCATACCCTGGAATGTTTGGCCTTGGTAATACAAGGTGACACACACAGGTTAAAATGGCACTTAACGGTTAATTTCCAACATCTGTGGCTTTTTAAATTGCATTTAGTGTCTTTGTATAAATTGTCCATGAATTTGTTAGCTGTCACATGAATGCACCAAGCAGGCTAGATACTGAACCGTGGAAAACAGAACTGTCAAAAGACCTGCATAACAAGGTAATGGAACTTTATAAAGATGGAAAAGGATATAAAAATATCCAAAGCCTTAAATTTACCAGTAAGTACTGTTCAATCACTAAGAAGTGGAAAATTCAGGGATTGATACCAAGTCAAGGTCAGGTAGACCAAGAAAGATTGCAGTCACAACTGCCAGAAGATTTGTTTGGGATACAAAGAAATACCCACAGGTAGCCTCAGGAGAAATACAGGCTGCTCTGGAAAAAGATGGTGTGGTTGTTTTTAAGGAGCACAATACGATGGTACTTGAACTCAAATGAAATGCATGGTCGAGTTGCCAGAAAGAAGCCTTTACTGCATCAATGCCACACAAAAGCCCGTTGAGGTGTGTCAAGGTGTTGTCAGGCATATTGTATTTTGAGCACAACTGTATATAGCTATAAGCACCATAGGTACTCTTGCCACCTTCCACCCAAAGTAAATTGCATTTTTTTTGTAGAGTCTACGGTAGCTATCATTTTGATAGTCTAAGTAACTGTTTTAGTTGCATGTTGTCAGATTACTAGGTAAACTGTATTTATTTTCAGCATTACTCTCTGTGATTTTCATACAGTAAATCATATAAAACTATCCAGCTAGCAAAATTTGGTTTTGTATTGCATCATGATTTTTTTTCCCCATAATAATGAGAAGAAGATGATGGATTTTTTTTTTAAGATTAGGGATGGGCGGAAAAAATTGATGTATTGCAGAATGACAATACTCAGATGCAGTGGCTGCATTGATTTTTTCCTTTTCAAGCTTTTTTTTTTCCCCTTATTATTTACCTGCTGATCTTGTCAGCAATATAATTGCTGTCCTAGGGTGGCTACAATTACTCACTGCGTTATATCTATGGAGGATCAGCATTGTCTTTGCAGAACTGCAAGTCATTGCAAGGCTGACCGTTATAAGCATGCATCTGCCAGCATGCTGACAGTTATAAGCATGCAAGTCCCAGCATCTCATGATGGGACTTGTAGTTCCGCAACAGCTGGGGGGCCACAGGTTGAACGCCCATGCTAGGCTGCTCTCCTAATTTATGGCAGCATCTAAGGGATTTTTTTCTGTTCTTTGCCTGAAAAAAAAAACCAATGCAGGCACCACATATAAGGACCAGTAAGCTACAAGATATCACATTTTTGTCTTGGCCTTAGATCCAATTTAAATGTGGGATAATATTTTTGAATAGCATAGCATTTTGATAAGTTATGAGAGTTATGCAATGCGTTTACAAAATGATCTTGTTATGCTTGCATGTAGAAGCTCATTTGCAAATGATTTTCAATAAAACTACAAAAGTGCAATCCAATTAACTCTCTCATATATTTATACCTATGCTTTATGTACAGAAAACACCCAAATTATTGGAATGAGTGCGACCTTAAACAATGTCAATGAACTGCAACAGTTCCTGAAGGCAGAATTTTACACAGATAACTTCAGACCTGTAAGTTCCTACACTCTATTGATAAAAAGTACCTCTTACCTACAGAACCTTGAAAGAGTAGAAGTAATGTGTGAATTACACTAGGCATATGCCAAGCCCATGGATTGGTTGCTTTAACCACTTGCTGACCAGCTCGCGCAGATATACTGCAGCAAGTTGGTCGGCCAGCGTGAACTGCCATACCTGTACGTTGGTTCGTGCATGTGGTATAGCGGGCACGCACGCGCAGAGCATGATCCCCTCCTGTCGGAGACTGGCCCGCACGGCAGTATTCCAACATAACGACCCCAAACACACCTCGAATAGGACCACTGCCTTGCTAAAGAAGCTGAGGGCAAAGGTGATGAACTGGCCAAGCATGTCTCCAGACCTAAACCCTATTGAGCATCTGTGGGGCATCCTCAAACGGAAGGTCTCTAACATCCACCAGCTCTGTGATATCATCATGGAGGAGTGGAAGAGGACTCCAGTGGCATCCTGTGAAGCTCTGGTGAACTCCACGCCCAAGAGGCAGTGCTGGAAAATAATGAGGGCCACTCAAAATATTGACACTTTGGGCCCAATTTGGACATTTTCACTTAGGGGTGTACTCACTTTTTGTTGCTAACGATTTAGACAGTAATGGCTGTGTGTTGAGTTATTTTGAGGGGACAGCAAATTTACACTGTTATACAAGCTGTACACTCACTATTTTACATTGTAGCAAAGTGTAATTTTTTCAGTGTTGTCACATGAAAAGATAGAATAAAATATTTACAAAAATGTGAGGGGTGTACTCCCTTTTGTGAGATACTGTAAACAAGGTGATTAACCACGTAAGCCGCAGCCGCCGCAGTTTTACTGTGGCAGTGTGGCTCGTTCCCGCTAATCGCCGTCGTACGTCGGTTGCGGGAACGGGGATTGTGGGCGCGCACGCACTGCCGGAGGCGCGCGCCCACTGGAGGTGGCCAGAGCCGAAGCGTGTGGCCGGCATCCGCGATGTCTGCCGCCACCCGTGATCACTCCATAGAGAGCCAGAACGGGGATCTGTTAATGTAAACAAACCAATCCCCATTCTGACAGGGAAGTAGAGAGAGATCTGCTGCTCCCAGTGATCGAAAACCGCTTTCTCTCTCTACCCCCAGTCAGTCCATTCCCCCCACAGTTAGAAACACCTCCCTAGGGTACATTTAACCCCTTGATCACCCACTAATCAGTAGCTAGTTTTAGCTCTGATACTGTATAAATGTCATTGATCCCAAAAAAGTGTCAAAAGTGTCTGATCTGTCCGCCGCAATGTCGCAGTCCCGCTTAAAATCGCAGATCGCCGCCATTACTAGTAAAAAAGAAATAAATAATAAAAATGCCATACATCTATTCCCTATTTTGTAGACACTAACTTTTGTGCAAACCAATCATTATATGCTTACTGCGATTTTTTTTTTTTTGATTTTTTTTTTTTTACCAAAAATATGTAGTAGAATACATATTGGCTTAAACTGAGGAAGAATTTTTTTTGGGGGGATATTATAGCAAAAAGTAAAAAATGTTATGTTTTTTTTTTTTTCAAAATTGTCGCTCCTCTTCTTTTTTTGTTTTTAGCGCAAAAAATAAAAACAGAGGTGATCAAATACCACCAAAAGAAAGCTCTATTTGTGGGGGAAAAAAAGGACATCAATTTTGTTTGGGTACAACGTCGCACAACCGTGGATTTGTCAGTTAAGGTGACGCAGTGCCGTATCGCAAAAAATGGCCTGGTCATTAAGGGGGAAATCCTTCCAGTCCTTAAGTAGTTAATTAATTTTGTTTTTATGGGATGAAAGCGTAATAATATTCCCGCCCATGCCAACACCATATGTGAAACACTGGTACAGACACATGGTGGGCTAAAGCGCCAACAAGGTGGGTATTTAACCACTTCCTTACTGGGCACTTAAACCCCCCTCCTGCTCGGACCAATTTTCAGTTTTCAGCGCTGTCACTCTTTGAATGACATATGCGCGGTCGTGCGGCGTTGTACCCAAACAAAATTGGCGCCCTTTTTTTCCCACAAATAGAGCTTTCTTTTGGTGGTATTTGATTACCTCTGTGGTTTTTATTTGTTGCGCTATAAACAAATAAAGAGGAACGATTTTGAAAAAAGAACAATATTTTTTGCTTTTTGCTATAATAAATATATAATAAAAAAAACAAATTCATTCATCAGTTTAGAAATATATTCTTCTACATATTTTTGGTTAAAAAAAATCGCAATCGGCGTATATTGATTGGGTTGCCCAAAAGTTATAGGGTCTACAAACTATGGACATTGGTTTATGGCGTTTTTATTTTATTTTTTTTTTACTGGTAATTTTTGTCGGGACAGCGATATTGCGGCGGACATGTCGGACGTTTTTGACACTTTTTTGGGACCAATGACATTTATACAGCGATCACATCTAAAAATAGACACTGATTACTGTATAAATGTCATTGGCAGGGAAGGGGTTAACACTAAGGGGGCAATGAAGGGGTTAAATGTGCTCCCTGGGTGTGTTTTACCCGGGGGAGGGGGGGTGCGGGGTTGGCAGGGGCATGACAGATCTAACTGATCCCAGTGACAGGGATCAGTAGATCTGGCATGCCTCCCCTCACAGAACGGTGAACCGCCGTGTTTACATCGGCGTTACACCGTTCTGACTCTCTGTGAGCCGATCGCGGGTCTCCGGCGGACATTGGGTCCACCCAACCCGCGGGCACGCTCACGCGGCGTGTGGTGGCGCTGGCGAGAGCGCGCCCAGCACCAGCCAAAGGGGGGCATTTTAGAACTGCGCTGTAGCCATCAATCGGCTATGGCGCGGATCTGAAGTAGTTAACACAGACGAAGATGTGAGGTAATAAGACCCTGGTACTAGTTGAATACTTCAAAAAGAAGTATTTTACCCAGGTTTTGCTGAAATTTTGATAATGATTCTCTTCCTGAACCCTAGTATGTTAAGCTCCCTGTCATTTGCAGGATATTTAGACATAGGAGTGTCCCTTGGGAACTATCAGTGTAGTAAATGTTTCTAGAGGTTGCGTGATCAAACAAGGCTTGTATTTCTTAATTAAAAACGAAAATTGCGAAAAATACTTGAGAAGTTGCTCAAAGTAGGATTTTTAGAGTATTACTTGGTATTGTACATATTCCAATGGAAAATACAGATTTCTTACTAAAAACTATTAAGAGACTGCTCAGCCTGCTGCTACCATCCTTCAGTCCAAAAACACAGTATGCAAATCTCTCATTTGTAGAATAATAAAATAACGTTATCTGTGGTAAGAAAAACAAACTAAACGGGTAAGTCAGGAGATTTTTGAGGATAAAAGGTTACAAGCTTTGGGTACTAGAAAGAAATGTAGTTTTATTTGCAAAATAGTTTACACTCTTTACAATTAAATGATATATGAAATACTGTACACACCTTTCCTGTCTCTGTTATGTACCAGGTGGAACTGAAGGAATATGTTAAACTAAAAGATTGTATATATGAGGTTGACAGCAAGGCTGAAAATAACTTGACTTTATCACGTCCTCTTAACTACAAGGTAAAGTATAAAGGTAAATTGAAGTTGGTGGGATTGGGCCCAGTTACTGTACAGAACTTACAGAGCACAGCCAACAAATAAAAGTACAAAGCATGCACTGCAAAAACACAGCATACACAGCAAACATCGCATACACAGCTCAGTGTGGTCATTGCATAGATAACGAGCACAGCATAGAATGTTCACTTGAAAATCATTCTAAGCTCACTTTTTTAATCAAAACATTAATATGTTGAATAAGCACAGGTGTAATAGTATTTTTATTTGTGTTTTATTGTAATTTTAGTATTCAAGCAATATGCTGAGACTAGATCCTGATCACATTATTGCCCTGGTGACCGAAGTCATTCCTAATAATTCCTGTTTGGTCTTCTGTCCTACCAAAAAGAACTGTGAGAATGTTGCAGAGATGATCTGTAAATACCTCAACAAGTAAGGCAACTTTTTTCTTTTATATAAAAGCAGATCGTTTTCCACACTACTCAGCCTAATGCATTACTGTCACTCTCCTGGCACTGGGAGGAAGACAAATCCAGAATATTCACATCAGAAGCTGGCACAGAGATGTTCCTTAAAGGTGGAGAATCTGGTGTGATTAGAGGAAGAAGACTTCTTTCTTCCTAATATATCAGCACCAGTGGGTTAAAATTAATATAAATAATGTATATATGGTATATATGATTTTTTTTCTATGCATTAAGATTAAAAAGCCTTCTGTGTGCAGCAGCCCCCCTAACACGTACCTGAAGTCCCTCTCTGTCCAGCTACGTCCACGAGTGTCTTAGCCATCCGAGATTGTACCTCCTGATTGGCTGAGATACAGTGGCGCCATTGGCTGCTGCTGCTGTCAATCAAAGTTGGCTAGCCAATCATGAGACAGAGAGGGTGGGGCCAGGGCGGGGCTCCGTGTCTGAATGGACCCAGGGAGCTGTGACTTGGCTGAAGTGCCCCCATAGCAAGCTGCTTGCTGTGGGAACACTGAACAGGAGGGAGGGGTCAGGATCACAGAGGAGGGACCTGAGAAGAGGAGTATCTAGGTTGCTCTGTGCAAATCCACTGCAACAGAGCAGGTAAGTGTAACATGTTTGTTAATTTTATAGGGGGAAAAAAATAGACTTTACAATCAATTTAAGGCAAATGTCTTTGGAAGGTTCTGATGACAGATTCCAGCATGTTGAACTGGGGAGAAGTCTTGGATACCCTTTCAATAAAACGGACCAGGTCATAATAGGAAGCTCATTTCCCGATCAGTAATCTTAAACTCAAGTTGCTTTGGTTATCCCAGAAATTCTGGACTTCTCATCTGCGACATCATCCAACCAGGACTCATTTGGACAGTGGCATGACAGTGGTTTACATAAACCTTCAGGGAGGAGCCAGAGTCTCGCAGCTAAAAGAGAAGCAAATCTGATTCTGGCTTGGACAGAACTTCCTATTTCGGCGCTTCCAGTCTATTTGTTGTGCACATTCCACTTGTGGAAAATTGACACGTGGACTTCTTAATTGTCATCTAGACTTCAGAAGTGGTCTCTTCACTTTCAGGTGTTTCAAGCTTTTTGTCACAGGTCAGGGGAGCCTGATATGGAACTCCTATCTACAGGTATACGCAAGAAAATTCCCCCAATATATGGGATTATAGCTGCCCAAAATGGAAAGGTAAAGACATGCGTAAACAAGAAGTATAACAAATTTATTAATACATTTTACATCTGAGCTACAACTGCTGTGAATTGTAAAACCCCCAATATTGTCGTTCAGCTGTAATAAGCTTATACTATCATGCTAATATATGCATCTTTCTTGTGTACCTATGGTTTTGTATATCGTACACCAGCATTTTCTTGTTGTATGTCAGTTTTTAAAATATATTAATAAATTTGTTATACTTATATATACTTTTTATCTACACATGATGTTACCTTTCTATTTTGGGCCGCTATAATCCCATATATTGGGGATTTTTTCTTGCATAGTTCTATTAGGGATGATGACCCATGCCCCTACAACCATACCCCCCTCACTTCTATGCAGTATTTTTTGATTTGCCTTTCACATTCCACGAGTGTCTTAGCTGTCCGAGAGTCTACCTCCTGATTGGCTGAGACACAGTGGCGCCATTGGCTGCTGCTGCTGTCATTCAAAGTTGGCTAGCCAATCATGAGAGAGAGAGAGTGGCCACTATAATCCCAAATATTGAGGAATTTTTCTTGCATAGTTCTATTAGGGATGATGGCCCATGCCCCTACAACCATACCCCCTCACTTCTATGTAATCCCATCTACAGGTAAAACAACAAACTGAGCTGATTTGCCTCCACATCCAGGGGTTCCCCTAGCATTTGCGGTTTATGCTGTGGTGACTCTGTGAGTCATTCAACCTCACCTACACCTTTTACTTCTCTAAAGCTCTTTCCTTGCCTTCTCATCATGATTAGGGTAGAGGGCATTCTGGTAATTCTTATTGCACTGCACTGCCCCAAGAGGACATAGATATTGACCTTGTCAGATTTATGACATCCTCTCCGTGGGCTCTGCCAGATCTTCCAGGCCTTCTGTCCCAAGAGCAGGTTTATGACCCTGCTTTTTTGTTGTTGGCTTTACAGCCTGGCTGTTTAAGCCCAGATTCCGAGGGACAATGGTCTATCTGATTCAGTCAGCCATACACTCTTGAGGGCTAGGAAATTGACTACTTAAAAAAAAGTCTACCATTGCACTTCAAGAGTGTATTTATCCTGGTGAGAGGCAAGGGAGTTCAATCACAGGAATTTCTCCATGGGATGGGTCTGTTCTCCAGTGTGGTCCTGGACCAATGTTCTCCTTGAGTACCCTCTTTGGTCACGCCTTAACCTTAGCAGTTCATTTTCAGAGACTACTTGCTTGTCAATTTTTGGTGAATGCCATTGTACAGGGTTTTTGCTCACTCTTCCTCTTGTATGGTCCACAGTGTTTCTGTGTGACCTCAGCCTGGTTCTGCCCTTTAAACTTATAAGGGATATTACTTTGTCTTCCCTTATTTGCAAGGCTGCCTTCTCGTCACCATCATTTCTGCAAGGCAAGTCTCTGAGTTGGCGACCTTAAAGTGGTTGTAAACCCCATTCATGAAATCTGAACTAGACGCATATATCTGTAGTGTTTACTTATCTCTCTCCAAAGCTCTAAGTCCCGTGTCTTTCTGCTGCTCCATTCCTCTTATCAGCATGATAATTTCTGTGTCGGAGAACTTGTCAGAAGATAAAAGCAGATGGAGATATGTGTCGGGGAGGGAACTTAGCAGAGCGCTGGTCTATTCAGACTATAGCTCTGCAAGTTTCTTTGTTCCTCTACCTATGTGAAAGGGGGTGTGTGCCTTTCCTCCAATCAGCTCTCACACAGTGTATGCCCAGACTCCCCACCCATTGCTGAAACAGGAAGAAAGATTTGTAACACGATGTGCACTTTCTAAAGAGTGTAGAAAGCTGAAGACCACAGATATACATGTTAAACATATATAGGGAGATTTGTTTCATATCTGTGTATCGTCTGAGGCTATTCACTTCACTGGGTATAGGAGAGGGTTTACTTTTAACCTGTAAATAACCTTTTCTTCTGCTTCACAATGATAAGGTTACTGTGAAGTCCAGACTCCTTTTTTTCCCCTTGAAGTAACTACTTCCTTCCACCTTAACTGGTACATTGTTCTAGCCTCTTTCTCTCCAGCTCCAAAGCAACCTGAGTAGATTTCTCTTCATTGCATGGGTGCAGTACACATGCTGCCATTCCTGAACATCCCTGTACAGGATAGCATAGTTGTCTTTCCACTATATCCAGGTGGACTTGACAGTTCATCATTTAAGCTTATGAGCTCAAGGGAAGGTTCCCACTTTCCTTGTCAAAGTGTACTCCACCAGATCAGTTAGTGTTTTTGGGCTTTTCAGCATCTGGCATGTGAGCACACTTGGGTTACAGATTGCAAGGCTGCCACCCAGAAAAAGTCACAGCAGGCAGCACAACAAGGAACATCTCTGAAGTGTCAGAGCTGAAGAAGGGCAGAGAGGTGAGTTTGCAGTAATGATCAAGTATGTTGTGCATTCTTGCATATTCTAGAATAAAACATTGGACCTACGGTTTCATTTTAAAATTACACTTTAACATTTCTGCCACACAAAAATTCACTGTTTTAAATAAGTCTGATAATAGAATCATAGAACTGCATAATGAGAGGGAACACGAAAGCAGAACCACTGTGTGTGATGGTAGAACAGGGAGCAGAAGCTGTCTGTAATGACCATATATAGTGTCTCCCATGTAGCAAAATAATTACAAATTATACAAAGTTTCTAAAGCATTAACTTATATTAGTAAGATTATTTCCAGCTAGTGGATCTCTGTTGCATGTGTATCTTGAAAACATTAGACTATACTTTTCCTTTAATTTATAATTTTGTGTAGCAATAGATTTTACTCAGCATGTCATAAAATGATACTAAAAATGGCACATTCACTTTTGTATGCTTAAGAGCATACTTAGATTACAGAGAACCTGAGAAGAAAATCTTGCTTGAAAACCTGAAGAACACAGGCAATGGAACATTGTGTTCTGTGCTGAAGAGAACAGTTCCCTTTGGCATCGCTTACCATCATAGTGGACTGACTAGTGATGAGAGGAAGTTGGTGGAAGAAGCTTATTCAGCTGGAGTCCTCTGTCTCCTTACATGCACTTCCACTCTGGCAGCAGGAGTCAATCTACCAGCTAGAAGGTTAGTTTGTTAAACTGTTTATTCATTCTCAGGCCACTGGTACCATCTCGGTGGTCTTCCTCTTTACCTTGAACATAGTTTGGGTAAATATGTAAGATTTTGATATTTATTTCTGTTAGACCCCTTTCACACTGGGGCGTTTTTCAGGTTCTTTAGCGCAGAAAATAGCCTCTGCTAAGCACCTGAAACCGCCTCTCTTTCATTCCAGTGTGTCTTTTCACACTGGGGTAGTGCGCTTGCAGGGGGAGGAACAAAAGTCCTGCAAGCAGCATCTTTGGGGCGGGTTGCCCCTGCCCATTGGAACGAACAGGCAGTGCTTTCAAAGCGCCCCAAGACGGGAGTTTTTAACCCCTTTTTGGGGTTAAAAGTGCCCCGCTAGTGGCCGAAAAGTGGCACAAAAGCGCTGCTTAAACAGTGGTAAAGCACTGCTAAAACGAGCGGCTGTTTACCGCAAACACGGCCGCGGCCCCAGTGTGAAAGGGGTCTTAGTGTAACCAGAAGGTAGGAATGGGTAAATTATGTATTCTGTAGTGTCTCTTTCCATTTCAGAGACCCTGACCAATTTTAGGTTAATAATAACATGAACAAATTTTCTTTTCATAAAATTATGCTCACAATAGTAAAAAAAAAATTTAAGTTGGCAGTGGAATAATGAAAAGGGACAAACAAGCTGTTTATCATTGGCATGTGTGGCCCTCTGACATACTGGTTGCTCCCTATGTCTGGCATTAATCATTTTGTAATACACATCTAGAACAAGCATGCTGTAAAATTATAGAGCCAAAGATAAGCCAAAAACATCATCATAACAGTCAGGGAACTTACTGTTTCAGAGACGTGAGTGGTGGTAGCCCCCATATACTTTTCCCATGAGATGCTTTTTATCATCCTTGTTTAATACAGCACAATATATAAAACATGTGCAATGTGCCTACAGTAACCAAACAGCATTCATCTTTCACAAATATGACTCTACTGAATGCTGTGCGTTCCCAACATAGCCATTGCCCTTTTGTATTGCTTCATTACTAAGCCCTTATTAGTTGGATTTCATTCTAAGAGCCATTCTAATGTTGATTTTCTTGGTTCATCTTTGCTTTCTTTCTGGAAATAGTTGTAAAGAAGTGACAATTGTGCTGCTGAAATCCTGAACCTACCATTAATAGCTCAAGTAAACTGCAAAAATTATTGATGTTATTTTTTTTATAGCTTTCATATATATATACAGTAATAATGTCCTAGCTTTGATTTTCGTACTGCAGGGTTATTTTACGGGCACCATATGTTGCCAAGGATTTCCTGAAGAGGGCGCAATATAAACAGATGATTGGCAGAGCCGGCCGAGCTGGAATTGACATTGCTGGGGAAAGCATCCTTATTATACAGGACAGAGATAAACAAATGGTAATCCTAATAATTTTAACACAGGAGTCAGCACAGTATTATCATCTTATCTTTTACACCACCTTCCACATATTTAGATCTTTTCTTTCTTATCTAGGGATAGCTTTAGAGTGCAAGTCCAGTCTATTCCCTTTCTGTTGTCCAGATTATCATTGTCACCAAGACAGAAAGTGATGAGAAATCCTAATAGATAGCAAAAAACAAAAAGCAGCTAACCCTTCCTTAAGCCTAGTAAACACAGGCCGAATGTCAGGCGGCCACACTGGTTCAATAGAAACCAGCCGATATTCGGCTGTCAGTTTTTTTTCATTTAGCCCTGCTGGGTTGAATGTAAAACAACTATTAGTGTGTACCAAGCTTTAATCTTTGCAAAAAAAAAAGTTTTGGCTATAGTATTTTTTTTTTTTTAAGTGTAAAGCTTTGTTAAAGTTTTACATGGAATTCACATCATATACAAAATGCAGCATAGTAGATGCAACATGACGATGGAATAACTGTAGTACATTAAAAACATATACTACACTTAAGGTACATTTTGAAATTGTTTCGAAATGTGAA
>BLSH010530817.1:432754-446707 GCA_018402905.1 Glandirana rugosa
TTCGGTTCTTATAGATTGCAAGAACAGCCGAGGAGATCTACAGCTTTGCATGTTATACTTTATTCAGCATACAACAAAAACATTTATGTAAAGATAGAGCACTGTGGGACATAACAAAGGAATCATTAGAAGCACTTGCAATCAAAGGCCTTATATGCAGCAAAAGCTGCCCCGAGTCAGATCAGCTTGTGTTTGAGGTTACAAGACTAGGCCAAGCAACATATAAAGGTAACACAACATTTTGCTTCATATGGGCAATTCTTTAATATCCATAACAGCGGTTATTTGTCTTTAACATTTATATTGTCTTGTAGGTTCCATTGATTTATCTTACAGTGATGTGCTATACAGTGATCTCAGGAAAGGACTAGAAGGCCTAGTACTAAAGAGCCACCTTCATCTTCTGTACTTGGTGACACCATATGATATGGTAGCACAGTGTAACCCAGACTGGATGATTTACTTTAGACAGGTAAAATATAGCACTGTCAAATTAAGCCTGTTATTTGTAAAAATGTGATATTTATCCAAGATCCTGAACTGATCCCAGACCTCAAGGCAAGATACTGAATATTGCAAAAAAAAAAAAAACAGAGTTTCTTGCACTATATATTTTGTAAAAAATCATGAGGGTCAGTATATTATATTGAACGCTCTGGAGTGCATAACATGCATATTAAAACATGTCATTTTGTTAAAAATGAATTCTGGGTATGGATATTTTTGCATAGATAAATTGTTCAAGCTTGACCAGTGTAGATGATCCATACCTGTGGGATCCCCATGGAAGCTGGACATCCCTGTAGTAAATACTACAATGATCATCAGTATAGAGTAGGTAGCAAAGATAAAGGATGGGATTATAGCGGTGCCAACACATAATAATGTAAACAAAAATTTATAAAACATATGAAATGTATTTATACAAAGTTAAAAACAGATCAATAAGAATCAATTTGTTACAAATCTCCAGTATTGGTCACAAGAAAGGGTTTCATTGGATCTGTGGTCAATATAGATGGATATTATCCCAACATGTTTCACCCATCAAGGCTTGTTCAGGGGATTAACAACCACCAAAAATAGTTGAACTTTACAGAAAACATGAATTTGCACAAATCCGCAAAAAAAATTACATACATGAGGTACACTACCATATATCGCAAAATATCCAACAAATCAATTGCTTTGTCTACTCCACCAACGGCTTGCCCCATCAAGTCCCAAGGAGCCACCAAACCCGTCAGTGCCACTGAAGAGGAGGGACACAGTGCGACCACAAGGAAGACAAAGAGACCAAGCTAAAATTGGAACTAATCCATAAACAAGTTTTAGTATATTTGTTAGAAACATATATGTATATATACATATAGTTATATATGTGCACAAATATGCTGTGCACACAGCCAGCCAATAACATTTATGTTGCCCAATAGTTCAACTTACTTGAAAAAATAGTTTGGAACAGGAAAGGGAGAGGGTGCCCTAGGGCAGTAGTTTTAGAGTCCTGTGCGTAGCAAACACAGTAGATTGCTCACTCGCTCTGTATGGGCTGGGCAGGATTTAGACAATACTTTGCATTTTCTTAATGTATGCAAAGTGTTCTCTAAGGTGGAAAGGCGTGGAGGTGAGATCACATTCGCCACCTTGTCTAATCAGAGAACACTTTGCATTCATGAACAAAATGTTACGTTATCCCTGAATAGTGCCTGTGCAAAGTGGTGCTTACAGTTATTTCCAGCTTCCACGGGCATTGGCCGGCCAGGTATGGATCATGCATACTTATGTTGGTCTAAGCTGGACCATTATAGCTATACAAAAAACCATTCCTGGAATTCAGCTCCAAAACTTAACTTGAGGTTTACTGTGACTTTAAATTGTTTGTTTGGGCTAAGCTGGCCCAAACAAACTATTTCCTTCACTAACAGATTCACCTGCTGGGCATAGTGTATAAACTGTATTTAGCATTCGCTGTATACAGTTCTGTGTTTGGCAGCGGGACTTCCCATCCTACTCTCAGAACAAAATCAAATTGGCTGAGCACTGCTCAGCCATTCATAGGAAGCTTTAAGCTTTGTATTCTGTGAATTAATTCAAAGCTTATTCTGATTGGCTGGCGGGCGGATGACATTACTTCTTCTGTCTCAAGCGATTAGAGGAAGCTTTGTATTCATTCATGTAACAAGTGGTTAAAGCTGAACTCCAAGCAAATGGCTAAACACATGAAATGCATATAAAGAAGCTGTTTTATCTGCCAAAGGATATAGTACGTATTCTTCCCCATCGAATTCTGACATTTAGACAGCTCTGCCTTATAGCTGATGCCTGTCTGCAATTAAATAAACACTTGTCCCTTCTCCAGCCTGTGACTGGACAGTGAAAGGAGGAGTAGTAGACTGATCAGTTCAGCTCTCTCAACTCGATCTCTGATCCTATCGACATGTCTCTCTATTGACATGTCCGCTCCGTCCTCATAGAAATAAATGGGCTTTTTGCAGGCAGCACCTGGTGGCTGAAACCGCTTTAACAAGGCACTCAATGCATAGACCATGGGTGTAAGTGCCTGTGGGAATGAGGTTTTAATGTGTGTTACATGCAGTTTACCACAGACTGAAAGAAAGGTGGTATGGTTTTTTTTTTATCGCCTATCATTCTTAATAAAGATCTCTCTTTGTTTTTGGGCAGCCTTACGTAGCCCAAGCATCTAATGTCTTACAGTATAAAAATTTATTGCATAGGTATCCTGAGTTTTGAGAATATATTGTTTTCACAGTTTCAATTTTGTTTTTCTGTCAACATTTTTTTTATTAATCTACTTTTCTAAACATTGTTCTTGCTATAGAGTTTAGTATTAAAGCGGAACTAAAGTCACTATACTTATCTCCTCTTTAATGGTCCAAAGTCCTAGAGGGGTCCCTTACCAGTGCTGACATCTTCTCCCCAGGTGTTGGTCTTCAGGCATCTTCATTGACCAGTGCAGGATAATGTAAGTGACACAGGGACTTAAACACACAGGGACTGTGCTTGCTATGTAAGTTGAGCTGCACATGCACAGCTCAGTTTATATGCCTCGGGACTGCGAGCAAGCAGGTAGGTGTATCTTATTGCAAATGAGACTTTGCATGTCTCTTCTGCAATAAATAGCCTGCTTGGTCACAAGTTTTTATAAAATGCCTTCAGTTCCTCTTTAAGTGCACTCTATTTCAAAATAATATTATGTATAAAATAATAATATTGTATTTTTTTCAGTTTAATCTGCTTGATCCAGTGGATCAGAAAGTGGCTGGAAATGTAGGGGTGCCAGAAAGTTTTCTTGCACGCAAGGTTTCTGGCCAAAGTGTAAAAAAGGTACTTTTTTATTATCAATTATGTATTTGTGTACTATGAATTATCCTTTCTCAACTCAAACTTACTTAATGTAATGTATCGCACATGCACAGTTTTACAATACAGCAAGCTGAGGAGCAAATGTCCTCAGTGGGCTGGCACAAGGAGCAAAGAACAAGAAGTCTGTCCACCGATGCTGTTCATTTTGAAAATGGTTACATGGGTGGGAGTCAGCACAGGGGCAACATACTTGTTTAGCTGCAAACATCGTAATACCAGTTTCTAAAAAAAGAAGGGGGGGGGGTGTCCCCACTATAATGCTTGTTAACTTTTTTTTTTTACTTCAAGCCTAACTGCAGTCAAGATAAAAAACAAAAATCAGCACAAGGAACATTAGTTACAGTGAGTAACATGTCTCCCTTGTGCTGCTGTCTCTTCTGTAGCTAAAATTCACCTCCATTGTTATGCCCCGCCCCACTTCATCATAATTTTCTGTTGCAACAGGGATTAGTAGAACTGAGGGAGCAATGACAGGCACTCGTTAAGTTGCCCAAGTATGCCTGGCAAGGCATCAATGGAGCAGAATTTCAGCTAACAGGGAGACATCCTATTGCTGAATTTTGTGTTGACTGCACTTGAATCCTCTTTTTTTTTTTATTCTTGATTTTATGCAGTATTGGATCAGCTAACTGGAGTATTGAGTAGATTACTTGAAGTAATATATAACGTCAGGAATTTCACTGTATTCAAAATGCAGACACAATTCAGTTTATGATAAAGCTTTAAGGCTTCGTTCACATATATGTGGTTTCCCCGTGGCTGTGTTTGCTCATGCACAGGAGCCCATTCATTTGAATTGGCTGCTATATTCACTGAAAACGCAGTGAAAAGGTCTCTGCACCTTTTTAGAAAACACAGCCGCAGGAAAACTGCATATAACAGTGCAGTTTATAGTGCGTGGGAGTGCCATTCAGATTAATGGTACCCCCACGCATTTTCTCTGCAGGTG
This sequence comes from Glandirana rugosa, assembly GCA_018402905.1. Classification (NCBI taxonomy): domain Eukaryota; kingdom Metazoa; phylum Chordata; class Amphibia; order Anura; family Ranidae; genus Glandirana; species Glandirana rugosa. Next base: position 437,091 of record BLSH010530817.1, read on the forward strand.
GTTGCGAGTGCAGGAACAGGTGCAGTTGCAACCTCCTGCACAAGTGTGAACCTAGCCTTATTCAGGATTGCAAGGAAACTTTAATGAAGGCGGATATATAATGGTAACAAACACAAAGTAGATGTCACTTGCTCCAAACTGTGGTAAAATGTTAATATATTGGCTGGATTTCTAATGCAATGCTTTGCTTCAGGAAAATTATGATACATAATATGTACTGTACTTTTTGAAAACCAGTAAATGCTATTGAAAAGAAAATATCTGTAAGATGAATTTTTTATTCACAGTATTTCCCTGAAAAGTGTTGCTCTTCACATCATATGTTTTCAGTAGGTTCTTATTGTCTGTAAAGATCTGGTTTGTAGTGAATGTTTTGTCTGTACATTTAAAAATAATTGCACAATGCCATAAGACATCCTGTGTTGTAATATCTTCTGATTGTAGAATGTAGACGACAGAGCGGTGAATCGTCTTTACTTGTCGTTCATACTGTATGCTTTGATGAAAGACTTGGACATCTGGTGTGTGTCAGGAAAATTTAACATGCCTCGAGGGTTTATTCAGAATTTGCTGAATTCATCTGCCTCTTTCTCCTCTTGTGTTTTACATTTCTGTGAGGTAAGTCAATAAACTGTCTTTGTACATGTTAAAACACATGGTTTAGCATTGTAATGGTTGCATTGAATTTAAAAAGAAGTGGAAGCCCCCTTTACCTTCTTATCATCCTCAATTCTTCACAGCAGTGGTTCACCAGGGCGTTAGAAAAATTTCTTAGGGGTGCACTTGACTGCTTACTCAGTAGTATTACCATGACAGGTATCACCATGAAACCACCACCTGTCTGAACTTGACACAGACACTAATTTCTGACCCCACTATATAAAGCAAAAATCAAGATTTGTTAAAAAGTGTCATATTTTTTCAGCCTTAAAGTGAACATTTAACCCAGCATGTAAAAATAGTGATACCTTCATAATCTGCTCCATTAACGGTTTCAAATACTGCCCTTCATTTCCCCAAAATGCTTAGGCTACGCAGACTAAAAGGCACTTTGAGAATGTAAAAGTCAAATTTCTGTGTCTTGGAATACAACCTGTATTGGGGATTTTGTTCAATAGTTCATATTGAGCAGCCATTTCTGTAAACATTTGCAAAAGAATTGGTTGCCTTAAAGGATAACTGCACTTTTCAGTACAGTTATCCTGAAAATTCAGTTCCCTCCTCTTACAAATCTGCCACTTGTCCAAAATCCACGAAGATCTTTGCTGTGGGTCCACTGCATGCTGCACGGGCTTTTTGCTGAAATGCTCCTAGAGGCTGAAAACCCAGTAACCAGATACAACCTAGTAGTATATGGCCAGCAAGGGATGTGACCCTGGAAGGTGAGTATTTCCAAGAGTTTATTTTCACTTGAAAGCATTGCCTTCTTCTTTCTTCCTGTTTTTATAAAAGATATATCTTATGCCTTTGGAAATATTTCATGCATTTTATAATTATTAAAGATTTGGTTTCTGTTTTGTCCTCAATAAAGGAATTGGATGAATTCTGGGCATATAAGGCCCTTTTTCTGGATATCACCAAAAAATTGAGTTACTGTGTAAGAGCAGAACTAATACCCCTAATGGAAGTGGCTGGTGTTTTGGAGGTAAGTAAAAACTTTTGCATTTAGCTGTCATTAAAAAAAAATCACAATCTTTCTGATGCTGCTACAGTAACACGTGATCTAAAGGTCCCTGAGACTGTAGGAGATCTGCCTCTCCCCTGAAGATCCTGGCTTTGTATCCCATAAAATGGTTCATTCTGTACTCCTGTGACCCGTTTTCGGCCAACAGCAGGCTAAAGTCTGCTGACAGCTGATGTTACTCAGCCGGCCCAGGCTTGGGAAAGATTCCAACTTTACAGTAGGGATCCATCCAGATGCCTGGACCAGCAAATAGATCAGCCTCTCGGGGAACTGCTGAGAGACTTAGCCATCCGTTCCCACCCCCTTCATAGCCTGGTGGAGGGGCAAAGCTGAAAGCCGGTGACTGACAGTCACAAACTCTCTGCAGTCTGAAGATTGAGAACTGAGCGATCAGTGGTCTTTGTTTGCTCACTTCTCAGTCTTAGAGGCGGCGTTGGACAGCTGCAGCTGGGATCGCTGCTGCAGCCATCTAGGTTTGTTTTTTCTAAAAGCCATACTTCTCTTTTAATCCAACCTAATGATAATGGTGGTCAAACAGTAATAATATTTTACATATTGTTCTGGGGAATTCAGTTATAGAAACCTTGACTTGAGTTCATCAAGTCAATCTATACTACAACCCCTTTGTCCCCTGAACCTCATAAGGGTAAGGTCATGCATCATACTAGGGGACCAACAGCAATGTTCAAGAGAGGTGGGCCACAGCTCAACATGCAGAACTTCATTCACGCTCATATTTTGTGAAGTCTGCTGTAAGGACAGATGCACTTTGAACTATCAACACTCTGTATTTCTGCTCCAGGTGAGTAGCGTCTAATGATCCCTTCATAACTCCTCAAGTCAGGTGTCAGCTACACAGAATGTGTGGCAACATCTTGTACCAAGTTTTTAAGTCGGCTCTTTTACTCTAAACCTGGCTCAGTGCAGCAGGAGGTGGACCCATTGTCTGTTATGGAAAGACAGCTGTCATTACATTTTAAAAATGCTGTTTGTTATTCGAGTCCACTGGGTAATGATTAAGAGCTGACTCCAGCGTGAAACTCGTCTATCTGCTTGTCCCCCACTGTACTCTTTCAATCTGTTATTTGATTTTATTTTTTAGACCAAATAAACTGGATTGTTGGAGTGCAGATCTTCCTTGTCTTCCGTACTTTGAACTGTATATGTGTATTATCATATTAGTTTTCATAATATTAGTGTCATTTATTTTTTTTTTTGTAAGTATTAGTAATATGAATTTCTTTCTTTAAATGGCAGAAAACTGAAAAATGGTTTCTCCTGCATGTAATGTTAAATTTTATATAGTAATAATGTCATGTTTTTTGTTCAATAGGCCCGGGCCAAACAACTTTATAATGCAGGTTATACCACTCTTGCACATCTGGCTAATGCTGATCCACAAGTGATGATTAAAAGCATTGAACATTTGTCAAAACGCCAGGCAAACCAGATTATTAGCTCAGCCAAGGTGAGAAGTGACATGCGTACTTATGCATAAAATCAATACATATTTAAATGTTAAGAATATATCTTGTCGCAGATAAGAGTATTCATAAATCATAGTTTATTTTTGAGTTTTGCCTTGAATACATGAATAAGGATGCATATGAAACAAAGCAGTAACATAGAACAATTACAATTCTTATATTCGCTCATCTTACTTCACTACATTGTTTCTGCTATTTTGCTTGGAAAGATTAAATGAATCTCCAGCCTATTGAGATTATGTACTGCTGATTGAGAGTCTGTGCTCTCACACATGGGGATGAAGGATTTTAACAGGTTACATGTCTGGCTTCTATACATTCTGAGTCACAGAACCGGAACATGCATGATGTGCATGGGTCTCAGATTTCCTCATCTCAATGGCAGCCTACATTTTTTTCTCATGAAAGGTGTAGTCTAAAGCTGATTTCCAGGCAAATGGCTAATACACACTGCTGTAATAATTATAAAGGAGTTTTTTACCTGCCAATGGATTTATTTCTATCCATTGTTCAAGAACTGAGAGTTACAAAGCCCTGCTGTACAGGAGAGACTGGTTAATGAACTTTTTTCTCTTACGTTCACTGACAGACGCAGCCTTCCTTGACATGTGGGGTTATATGCAGATCCTACTAGGAGTTAACTAGGCAAAAAGAAAGAAAGCAAGCTGGCCCCTCCCTCTCTCTCTCTCATATAACCCCCTTGCTCTGCTCAGCATATCAGTTTTAATATGTCTAGTGCAAGGAGTTGACCTGGTTCCCTTAGGGGACCTGCGGTTTAGATTTTTCTGCTACCGCTTTTTTCTTTTTTTAAGCTATCTGATGAAGACTGCTATCAAGAAGCCGGCTGGGGCATAGAGGATAACTAGCATCCTGCAATCTCCCCAGCACGGCCGACCGATGCGAGCTAGTCCTATGCTGAGGTGGGACCCGCCGCATCGTGCCCGTTCCGTGCGGGCGCCCAGTGGGTGACCCCCACTTATGCCCGGTGACCGGACTCGGTGCCTGTCCAGGGGCTTGGCCTGCAGCATCCCTTTCCGGATGGGGAGGAAGGTCTGCGACCGGGTGGCTACCCACTACGCCCGTCGGAGTGGTGAGTGACCCCCCTCTTCCCCCCCCCGGGTACGGAGGGGGGGGTGCTGGGAGTACTGTAGCGTTTTTAGGCCGACCGTTGGAGGGTGGTCACTGGGCTAGTGTCCCTCTGGGTGTCCCCCCTCCCTCACCCCCCTCTCCTCCGCTCCGCACCCCGTTCAAAAAACGCATCTGTGCGTTTTTGTATCGCCGCCATTTTGCCGTAGCCATGGCCATTTTGCTGAGGGTTTCCCTCTAGTGCCAGTGGCGGACATTTTCCTGCAGTCGCGCCTGTACACAGGCTTTTGGCCTCTTGTGGATGATCTCGACGGCCATATTGGATGTCCCTGGAGCAGTGTAAAACGTGCTGCTGCCGTTTTACTTTCCTTTTCAGTGGGACAGCGTGGCTGAAGACAAACGGCGCTTCTTTCTGGCGGTCCTGGTTTATGCACTCCTGTTGGGAGCAGCTCTGTGGCACAGAAGCAGCAAGTATAGCTGGGCCTTCCCTGGGGTGCGGTAGCGGTGGGTACAGTCCTCCTGGGGTCTCCCTGGCGTTCTGTGGGGCAGTGGTGGGGCTGCATTGTGGGGGTGTCAGTCCATACCTTTGCAAAATTTGACTATCATTTTCGGTGGTGCGATGGAAGATGATCCTGCAGGCCCTTCTGAGGAGGAGTGAGCGGCAGTGCAGCCTGCTCTGGGGGCACTGGTGTCCTTGGATCAGTTGAGGGCAGTGTTTGGGGAATTTCTTCCCCGGGTGGGGCCAAACAACGCTCTGGGGGCCCCTAAAAAATGCCCGCCTCCCCCTTGTTCCTCAGGGGACGATTCTGAACCAGAAATGGCTTCGGGGGTCACAGGGACCCCCGTGGAGCTCTCGGAGGGTGAGCTGGTACCCTCAGACAACGAAGAGGACCAGGGGGCCTCAGTTGCGTGCGAAAAAGCGCTGGTATCCGCACTGATTTCTGGTATCCGTGCATCCTTGCGACTGGACCAGGCAGGGGAGTCGCAAGCGTCCGCATATGTTTGCGGGTCTGCTAGGCCGCCCAGGTCACCTAAGGCTTATCCCTATGATACATTTTTTGACCACCTGGTCTATCAGGAATGGCAGCTTCCGCAGAATTCCTTCGCCCTACCTAAACGCTTCGCTATACGTTATACTTTTTGAGGATAGTTTTGTGAAGAAGTGGGCATCTCCCACCGTGGATCCTCCGGTGGCTCGCCTGAACAAGGCGACGACCATTCCGTTGGAAGGGTCCCCCTCTTTTAAGGACCAAGCCGATAGGCGGACGGAGGCAGTGTCCAAGGCACTTTTCCTGTTGGCAGGATCAGCCATGCGGCCGGCCCTGGCGTCTGCCATGGCGGCACAATATCTGTCTGATGGTATGGCAGAGCTGCAAACTGATTTGGACTGCGGAAGGACGCTGGAAGCGTCACAAAAGGCAGAACATTTGTTTCAGGGTATTCGATACCTGTGTGATGCAGCTCTGGACCTGCTTCCCATGTTGTCTAAGATGTCTGTTTTTGCAGTCATTATCAGACGAGTTCTCGGTTACGGTCGTGGTCGGGTGACCACGCGTCTAAAAAAGGTCTTGCGGACCTTCCCTTTCAGGGTGGCCGTCTCTTTGGGCCACAGTTGGATGAAATCATCAAGGATTTCACTGGTGGGAAGAGTACTTTCCTTCAGGAGCCCAGACGGCGGGAGTTCCGCCGCAAGCAAGGGCCTGTCTCTTCAGGTCAGAAGAGGTTTTTTCGTGCCCATGGCGCAGCGGGCAAGGGGTCGAGGCCCGGCAAGCCTGGCGCAGGGGCCGGGAAGCGTCCTTGGCAACGCAAGAACGAAAAGACAGAGGACAAGCCCTGCAGCATACCTGACTGAATCCATGTTCTGCCCCTCCTGTACAGAGAATTACAGGAATCTGATGACAAACCATATTAAGGCACATAAACTAATTGTATTTAGAAATATTTATTACATATTTTAAAGTGACCCTGTCATGAAAAAGTATTGTTGACATTGCTTTTAACCCTAGATTGACACTGCCAGAAATGAGGGGTTTGTAGCAGACTTTGGTGGGAGGAGTAGGTGAACAAGAGCTTGTGAATGCCGCAGTGTTTGACGGCATTGAGCATTTGAGAAGGTGAACATTATAACAGCAATGTTTAACAATAATAAATAAATACAGCCAACTCATTAATAAATCACATTAATAAATACATAAAGTAGCTAAATTAACTAATATTTTTAAATAAAGTGGCCCAGAATTTAGATATACATAACATGTGCCTAGATTTCAGAGATCTAAAATGAGCCTAAATCATGCCAAAGCTAACACTGCTACTGCTGTTTTATATAGGAGGTGACTGTATACTATCTGTTAAAGTGGAAGTCCGGGCTAAAGCTGTGTAATCTTTAGTCTGTTCCTATCCCCATTCTATCTCCTATACTAACTGCTCTGTAAAAGGAAAATGCATATACTTACCTAGTCTCAGGGTGCTCTTGTCTGGTCACATAATCTCCCCAGTGGCTGACTTCAGAGGAGTGGAGAGAGCAGTGACAATGTCTGGAATGCCTGGTCGGTGACGTCACCCATAGACTTACTATGTGGCATCCGTTGTCTGCTGTCCATCCTCTCCTCTGAAGCCAGATCGGATCACCCTAAGAATAAACAAGTATACAGTACACATCTTTCCTCTACAGGGTACTTTAGAATAGGAGTTTGAATGGTGGTGGGAGCAGATTTAATAGATTTAGCCCAGACTTCCAATTTTAAAGCGCTTGTTAACCCCCCAAAAAAACAGAACAGTGCTTGTGCTGTATCATTCTCGCCCCCCCCCCCCCCCCTCGTATCGCCTAAAAAACCTGGCTGATCCTGCCTTGCTAAGCCCTCCCCCCTGTACACTGACCAGAATATATCAGGGCTGCTGAGCCCTCATATCGTGGTCCGCGTACGTGCCACTGTCAACCACAGCCCTGCTCTCCTGTGACCCCCCCCGCTCCTGCTGCTCTCATATCTGCTACTAAATCCTGTAATCCCTTCTGTACCATAATAATAAGTGTATATGAGTGCGGCTCCCGGCCCTGAGCTGACTGTTGGCTGTTTCTCTCCTCTCCTCTCTTCCCCTCCTTCCCTACTGATGTCAGCGGGAGGGCTTGTCCCCACTCACTGGAGCTGTGAGCCGGAGAGAGAAGACAGCTGACAGTCATCTGAGCGCCAGGGAGCCAAGCTTATATACAGTATCTCACAAAAGTGAGTACACCCCTCACATTTTTGTAAATATTTTATTATATGTTTTCATGTGACAACACTGAAGAAATGACACTTTGCTACAATGTAAAGCAGTGAGTGTACAGCTTGTATAACAGTGTAAATTTGCTGTCCCCTCAAAATAACTCAACACACAGCCATTAATATCTAAACCGATGGCAACAAAACTGAGTGTTGTCACATGAAAAGATATAATAAAATATTTACATAGATGTGAGGGGTGTGCTCACTTTTGTGAGATACTGTAGGTACAATCCGGCAGATTGTTTACATAACAGGCACGGGGACACTTATTATTATGGTACAGAGAGGATGGGAGGATTTAGTAGAAGTGGGTTAACAACCACTTTAAGTACCATGCCAGGCAGTTAATTTTTTGTGTTAATTGAATGTATAATAATCTGGTCTTTGTTTCCTTCTTAAGATGTTACTGAATGAAAAAGCTGAAGCTCTCCAAGAGGAGGTGGAAGAACTTCTTCGTCTACCTGCAGACCTCCCGTCGCTTATTACAGAAAATGACAATGTTCAGACAGTTGAATAAATTTACTGCTAGACATAATTGTATATTATATTAACTCATTGACTAAATGAATTCAGACTGTAATAAACTAAATCGACTTTATTTTTTTAATAACCTGTACAGTGTTGGGCTTTTATTCATTGTTGATCTGGAAATTCCCTTCTAACATTCAAATGAACTTTCAGTAGTTGGTGCATTTACCAATCCACAATTAAAAATGACCTTCCGAGACCTCTGTACATCTGAAATTTATATGCTACAATTCATATATGTAAAAGGATAAATCAGTCAATTATTGAAATACTATGACACTATGGGTCAAAAAAGTCAAATCCCACACAATAGTATTATAGAAAGGAAGTGCAGCGCTTGAATGCCAAAGTTCATAACATCAAAAGTCCAAATAAAATAATTCCAATGAACAATCCACCACGTGTGTCTGCAGAGTGAGGGGACTAAAATCTTAAGGTGCTTCGGTGCATATCCACCACCAATGGTAGTACCAGCAGCTCACCTCCACGTATGGATCCTATAAGAGAAGGATCAATAGCGCCTGTTCCCTTAAGCTGATGCTTTCATGATCTCCCACACAGATCCCTTCGATAAACTCCACCTCCAAACAGACCTCCGCAACAGCGTTGTCATGTATCATGTATATAAAACAAAGGAAATATATGGTGCTCTCTGATATGCTTCTCTAATTTATTAAAATAAGAAGGAATAGACTCACAATGCAGGCACTGATTCCCAGTGCTTAGATAAAAGGCATAATGTCTAGAAAATTTCCAGGAAGTACATAAAAACAGACCATCCATCTGTATGAGCAGAGCAGGCCGCAGGTGACGTCACACTACTTCCTCTATTGCGCGTTGCGTTCCACAAGGACCGGAACTTCTTCAGCAGAAACGGAAGTGACGCACTAAACCCGCTTATATACTAGAAATGACACAGGAAGTCCTGCCCCCAGTGAGTAAAGGTTAAATATGTAACCAGGAAGTGGAATTGAGATACACTAAACAATCCACCCATTAAATATAAATCATTTCTTCAATAAAAATTCATTAATTATTAGCCTAAAAGATGTATATCCGCGACCCCCTACTGCTCTCACAATATATAAAAACTACTCAAAAGATTAAAATGTTTCCACATAAACAACAAAAGTAAAAAGAAAAACGTTTTCAATGATCAAAAATAAACAATTTAAATCAAAGTCTACATTCAAGCACGCTGGCATTAAAACCTTGGTTTCATAAATCCAGTAGGATTCTCTGCGGCTTAATTGACGTATAAAATGACCCCCCCCCCCCCCCCCAATGTCTGGTAACCTTCTTTATGCCCCAAAATTTCAACCCTTTCGGTTCTCGGTTATGGCAAAATCGAAAGTGACGTGAAACACTGGGTTTTCAGGCCTTTTTTGGTGTTGCTCACATGCTCTCTGACGTACCTGCAAGCATCTGCAGGTCCGACCAACATATTGCAGGCCACAACTGCATTCAAGCATGTAAACAACACCAATAGTACTACAAGTGATGAGCTGCTGTTTTTTTTTTGTCTTTCGTTGTTTATGTGGAAAATTTTTAATCTTTTGAGTAGTT
>BLSH010530817.1:462504-475058 GCA_018402905.1 Glandirana rugosa
CTACGAAATCAAAAGGTGTCATGACGGACAAAAGTAAGGAAGTGACAACCAATGTCAAGAATTCGCAGTAAAACAATATAAGCTCAGAACTGTAACCAACAGTGAAGGAATGAAAACAGGCAGTACTGTGGAAAACTAAAGCATCCAAAGGTGAATCAAAGGGTTCTGGTATGTGAACCTTGAACTATGAGTTCGTTGGTGATAAAATTGGTTCATCCCTCTGAAGCTTTGGACATTTTGGATCTGGATCGTTTCTTTTTCCCGGTCGTACGTGGTTGCCAACCTTGATTGACAGGGAGGCCCGCATTGGACATAGGTAGAGGCCAGTCCGGTATGCGTATTTGGGGTAAGGAAAAAGTGCCCAGAAAATTAGGGAGGTCCCCCAAGGTGCGTAGCACCGCAGTTTTACCTTCATGTGTTGCAGATAATTGAAAGGGGAATCCCCAACGGTATTTGATCTGTGTATCAGAGAGAGCTTTTGTTAGTGGCTTCAATGAACGTCTCAGATCAAGGGTCAGCTTGGACAGATCTGGGAGTAATAAGATTTGGGCGTCATTAAATTGAATCTGGTCTTGCTGTCTTGCAGCCTGCATTATTTCAGCTTTCACAGCAAAAAAATGAACCCTGCAGATGACATCTCTGGGGTAGAGCGGATCTGGATTTTGGGGGCCCAGGGCTCTATGGACTCTGTCCAATTCCAGGGGTTCGTCCTTCTGCTTTTGGAGGAGTTCATTAAAGATGGCTTTCACCGCAGAGGAGAGGTCTGCTGGTGGCACTGATTCTGGTAGACCCCGTATGCGAATATTATTTCTGCGGGCCCTGTTCTCTTGGTCGTCCTGGCGCAGTATTAATTGTTGAATTTGTGCAGTGTGTTCATGTAGGATAGTTTCATGATTGTTAACAGCTGCAATCGTGTCATCTACACTCTGTTCTATGTCTTCTATGCGCCCTGTGACATCCCTCCTGAGTTCAGATATTTCCTGTTTGTATGCCGACTCCAGCCTCTGGACATAGGCTTCAAAGTCATGTCTGGTAGGTAGGGCCTTGATATAGGCCTCCATGTCCCAGTGAGAGCCTGAGTGTTGTGACTCTGGGGAATGGCATCCAGATCTGAGAGAGCCCTGTTCTGAGTCTGGGGGGGATCTAGCCCGGAGTCTGGTCTTAATCTGTGAGGAAGTAGGGGAGCTTCCCTGCTGTGAATGGCGTGTGCTGGAGCGAGCCGGCGCCATCTTTGAGGCAGAGGGGCCGCTGTGTAGCTGGTCTGAGCGGGCGAAGAATCTGCCTATTTCCCCGTTGTTTTGCTGTCTCGGGGTCTTGTGGGGGTCCCCCTTGCTTTTCCCCCCCATTACCATGCGTTGTGGCTGATTTCTGCTCGTGGATGCTGTGCCAAAAGCCGTCTATAAGGCGATCCGTGCGGGAGCTGGGAGAAGTCGCGTCCGCTCACTCCATGCGTCAGGCCACGCCCCCTCGTGCAGCATTTAGAAGGCATCTGAGGTCTCCTTGATGAGAATTGGGTCGGTCAGTTGCTAGATATTATACCCTAGTGTGCCGGAGCTCTGTCCCATGCGTTCTCACGCCATGCCGGTCAGGCCATGCCCTAGATTAAGTATTTTAAGGCACGGTTCACATTGGTGTGATTTGTCATGTCAAATCGCATGCCAAATCGCCAGGAATTGCCGGCAATGGACCCGTCTGAATCAGTGTTACTATGGTGCTGGCGGGACCTCCTCCAGCACCATGGTGGGAGAAGGCTCTGCCCTGCTGTTTGAGCCAAAAGGTAATTTTTTCCCCACAAATAGAGCTTTCTTTTGGTGGTATTTGATCACCTCTGCGTTTTTTATTTTTTGCGCTATAAACAAAGAAAGAGCGACGATTTTGAAAAAAGAACAATATTTTTTTACTTTTTGCTATAATAAATATCTAAAAAAAAATATAAAAAAAAAATTATCCATCAGTTTTGGCCGATATATTTTCTTCTATATATTTTTGGTAAAAAAAACGCCATCGGTGTACATTGATTGGTTTTCGTAAAAGTTATCGCATCTACAAACTATGGGAATTGATTTATGGCGTTTTTATTCTTTTTTTAATTTTTACTAGTAATGGTGGCGATCTGGGATTTTTATCGGGACTGCGATATTGTAGCGGACATGACGGACATTTTTGACAAATTTAAACAGCCACTGATTACTGTATAAATGTCATTGGCAGTGAAGGGGTTAACACTAAGGGGGCAGTGAAGGGGTTAACTGTCTTCCCTGTATGTGTTTGAACTGTGTGGGGGCTGGCCTGCCAGGGACATAACAGATCTAACTGATCCAGATCACAGGGGTCAGTAGATCTGTCATGCCCCCCCTCTAACAGAGGATTGGGGGTCTCCAGCAGACATCGGGTCCGCCTGACCCGCTGGCACACCCACGCAGCGTGCAGCAGCTGCGAGAGCACGCCGCCACCGGCTGTGAGTGCGCGCGCGGAGCACGCAAAGGGATGGACGCCCATGGACGCCCCCCGGCAATTCGGATCCGTGCTATAGCTGTCTTTCAGCTATAGTGTGGATCTGTATTGGTTAAGGGGGACCATGATGGGGGACTTTGTAAATGAGGGGCTCTGTGGAGATGGGGGACTCTGGTGTTTTGGGGAGGCTCTGATGTATATGGATGGCTTTGATGTGATGAGGTGCCTCTGATGTGGTGGGGAGATGTGAAAGAAGGCTTCTGATGTAAAGATAATTCATCAACGTGGTTGTATGTCCCTGGTTTAGATTAAGTAACATTCACATTTTTTACATTTTGGACTGGGGTGCCTTAAGATTTTGCATACCTTTTAAAGGGTGCCACAACTGAAAGTTTGAGAAACGCTGAGCTAGATGATGTTGGATGCCCCCAGCCCAGCAATGGGACAGGCTCTACCTTGCCAACTCCCATTGCACACTGATAAATGTACACTTTGCAGTGAAATCAGAGTAAGCAATTTCAGTACAGGAAAGGAGCCTATACAAGGCTGCTAGACTGAATTTCAGGGGATAGATCTTCTGTAGTGTCATCTATAACCATAATTGAGGCTTTAATTCTTCAGGCAGTTTGTTCACCAAGAGCCAGCTCCCCGAAAACCAATAGAATTCCTCTGTTGATACATGTGCAGTTCAGAGCAGAAAAACTGCTACTACACATGAGCCACCCTTTAGGGCTGTTGATACTCAGAGAAACTTCTTTTTTTAATGTAAGGTCAGTGTAACCTTAATGGCAAGCAACTCAAAGGAGCTATTAAGAAAAATAACAGGAATAACACATTAAGGTCCAATTCTAGCCTTTTTTACCCACACCCCACTACCACTGTTTCTTTAAATACCATTATACATAGCTTTTTCTTTTCTTCTGTTTTCGGCGTTGCACTGATGACATAACAGATCTTTCTTCTTTCTTGGGGGCGGCAGCAGGCAGTCTTTCTTTGTGGACTGCGCAACCCTCACATATTGCCGTGTGAGTGCCCCGCTGTCCAGGTGTCCTGTATGGCCTGATCCCACTGTAAGTGGACTGGAGGATGCAAGGTGTCATACGACCCAGAAAAAGATCAGCAATAGATTGAGAAGAGGTAGTAAGCATTGTAGCCAGAACTGCTTTTTTATATTTTATGCTGGGTATGATTTTTAAAAGATGTATAGCGCATGGTGTTGCGTTATTGTTATTATTAATCAGCATGTCATACTGATTTGTGGGAACATAAATGTGTGGTTTATGTTTTAATTACCAAGTACAGCCAAGCCTCATAATGAGCCAAGGTATTATTATTATTATTACAGGAATTATATAGTGCCAACAGTTTACGCAGCGTTTACAATATAAAAGGGAGACAATACAGTTACAATATAATAAAACACAAGAGAATTAGGAGGGCCCTGCTCAGAAGAGCTTACAATCTAATAGGGTGGGGCAGGTAGTACATACAAAAGGTTGTAACTGTGGGGAATGAGCTAAAGGAAGTGGTAAAAGATTAGTTGGTGGTGTGATAGGCTTCCCTGAAGAGATGAGTTTTCAGAGATTGCCTGAAGGTAGCGAGAGTAGGAGATAGGTGGACAGGTTGAGGTAGAGCATTCCAGAGGATGGGAGAGGCTCTGGAGAAATCCTGGAGGTGAGCATGGGAGGAGGAGACAAGGAAGTTTGAGAGTAGGAGGTCTTGGGAGGAGCAGAGAGGACGGTTTGGGTGATATTTGGAGACAAGATTGGTGATGTAGCTCGGGGCAGAGTTGTGAATGGCTTTGCATGCTGTGGTTAGTATTTTGAATTTAATTCGCTGGGCGATTGGGAGCCAGTGTAAGGATTGGAGGAGAGGGGTGGCAGACACTGAGTGGTAGGTAAGGTAGATAAGCCTGGCAGCATTCATGATAGACTGAAGAGGGGATAGCCTATGGAGAGGGAGGCCAATGAGAAGGGAGTTGCAATAGTCAAGGCAAGAGATAACAAGGGAGTGAATGAGGACCTTGGTGGTGCCATTTGTTAGAAAAGGGCGTATTTTAGAGATGTTATGGAGATGAATTCTACAAACTTTTGACAACAATTGGATTTGAGGCTGAAAGGATAGGTCAGAGTCTAGGATTACACCTAGTACCCTGGCATGAGGGGAGGGACTGATGGTTGCACTGTTTATTTTGATGGAAAAGTCATGGAGGGGAGCACAGGCGGGGGTGAATATTACCAGCCCGGTTTTAGAGAGATTTTGTTTAAGGAAGTGGTGTGACATCCATGCTGATATGTCAGTTAGTAAGTTAGTAATGCGAGAGGAGACTGAAGGAGTGAGGTGAGGAGTAGACAGATAGATTTGGGTGTCATCGACATATAGATGGTATTGGAAGCCATGGATGGTTATCAAGTGACCAAGGGAGGAGGTGTAGATAGAGAAGAGAAGGGGTCCAAAAACAGAGCCTTAGGGGGCCCCCACAGAAAGGGGCAATGAAGAAGAGGAGACGGAGTTGTAGGTAACACTGAAGGAGCACTGTGATAGGTAAGAGGAGAACCAGGATAGAGCAGAATCTTGGAGGCCTCTTCAGTAGTAGTCAGTTCAAAAGAGGAGCGAGTTAGTGGGTAGAGCAGACGGGGGACGAAGCAGAGTTAAAGAGTTGAGAAGAGCCGACGGGGACTGGATGACAAGGTATCAATAAGAGAGACAATGTAGGCTTGTTTGGCAGCATGGAGGCAGGAAGTGTATTTTAGAAGGGCAGATTTATATAGGGTGAAGTCCTGCAGGCATTTGGTTTTATGCCACAGTCGTTCAAAAGCACGGCAATGTCGCTTGAGATTTCTAGTGTTGTCAGTTTGCCAGGGTTGTAATAGTCGGGGCTTGATTCTGCTTGCAGTTAGAGGAGCAAGTGCATCCAGTGATGATGTGAGTGAACTGTTGTAGACAGAGGTGGCCAGGTCAGGACAGGACAGGGGAGAGATTATGTCATATAGGTGATCAGTAGCAGAATAGAGAAGAGAAGGGTTAAAGTGGCGAAGGTTCCTACAAGTAATAGTTTGCTGATTGGAGGGATGGGTGGTTGGAGGCAAGGATACAGTGAAACTGATGAGGCTGTGATCAGAGAGAGGAAAGGGAGCGTTGGGGAGGTTTCCAGGATTGCAGAGATGGGAGAATACAAGGTGGAGGGTATTACCATTGGAGTGACTGGAAGTATGTGTCCATTGGGTTAGGTCAAAAAATGAGGTTAAAGCGAAGTTCCACCCAAAAGTGGAACTTCCGCTTTAAGGGAAGGTGACCCTCCTGACATGCCACAATTGGCATGTCTTTTTTTGGGGGGGGGGTGACCAGGGACCCTGTTTTCACAGGGTCCCAGTTCCACTTCCACCCCTGGAGCCGCGGCCTCCGGAAAGGAAGTCCACCTTCCCCCATCCCTCACGGTGATCTTCTGGGACACGTCAGAGGTCCCAGAAGATACGCCAAGCCATTCACAAGCCGCAGCGTGACTCACGCATGCGCAGTGAGCGCCCGGCTTTGAAGCCAAATCCGGGTGCCCACATTTGTGATGTTGGTGCCGCCGAGGGGAGGGGGAGACGAGCAAGCCCTCGGGTGGCCGCATCGCTGGAACGAGGGACAGGTGAGTGGCCGCTTGTTAAAAGTCAGCAGCTACCCTTTTGGTAACTGCTGACTTTTAACAGGGTGGAACTCTGCTTTAAGGTTAGAAGTTGAGCTGTTGCTGCTCTGATAACAGTGACAGGTAACACATGGCACCAATACTGCTGTCCTACATAGATTTCACATGAAGAAAAGTGAGGTAAATCTAGATTGCTACCATGTGGGTGCTCTGTTTCAACCTCAAAGCACATGCAAGAGTGACATGTTTCCAACAGGCCAAAGGTTGTGGAGTGTCAGTAGTCTTTGTTACATTTTACAACCCCCTCCCCTCTTTCTGCCTTCCTACTTCCTTTGTAATGAGCTACAGCTGATGAACACAAGCAGACTAAACAATTCAATGGAGTTCAGGAAATTTCTCAAACTTTAAATTACTGGCCACAGACTGCTAAGGGAATTTCCCAACATTTATATTCCCGACAATTTACATGGTATGCAGTGACACGCATTGTGGTAGGTCTACAAAACACATATTTTGGCCAGATTTTGATTTAGAGTCCAAAGACCAATCCAATAGCATCAGCATCTGTCAGTATCACCTCAAAAATGATAAGCCTTTTGTTTAACTAAATTTGATGGAAAACACATTATTTCTAAAATAAATTATTTTATCATTGTTTTTTTTTTGTTTTGAAAAATAAAAAAAAAAACGCTCTCACTCTGGATCACTCTCTTGCACTCATTTTATTCACTTCTCTGTTACATCTACCCTTTTTAGCATATATGTAATATTTTATAATACCCATTTAGATTGCATAGCTAAGCAGCATATACTGTATATCCTATAGCCGTTGGGATCAATTCACAAAGCTAACACCAGGATAAGCATTCTCATTTTAAAAAGTGCTAATTTTTTTCAGCAGAATTCAATGTGATTTGAAGATTCTCCACATCCAATTCGCAATAGCAGGAGATTTTTCCCGGCTCTCTATGGAGCCGGTTCACATATCTCTGCTGTGGCTCCAGTGCGCATTTGCACAGGAGCCCTGTGCGTCTTTTGGTCCGTTTCAGGTCCAAATTCAGCAAAAAATTTGGGCCTGGAACAGTGAACCAGGACGCACCAGACCCCTACTGAGAGCCGCATGCGGCGATAGTGTGAACCCAGACAAAAGCTCTATGAATAAAGGCTAATGTATTTCTCAAACACTCTTTAGTTTTTTTAACAACTTGTTTGAACACCATACCGCCAACCACAGGGACAGTAAAGGCCCGTACACGCGATCATCAGACCGTTAGAACGTGCGATTAGAACAGCTGGCATGCGACGGTCGTACAACAGATGTTGGATGAGCAGACTAGAAAACTTTGGTTGTACAACAAGCGGTTGTACGACCGTTGTACCGTGTGTTCAGAGAAGTTGGTCCAACAAGTTGTACTGTGCAAAACACGAATGCACAGAAGTCAGGAACGCCCAGAAGTCAGGAACGCTCGGAAGTGTCCGTTCGTGTAAACCTACGTTCCTAATTCACAAATCACATGCACCTGAACTTCCTCTTTATACACTCGTAACACGTCACTACGTTCGGCTTGGTCGTACGATCGCTTAGTGCATGTTAGTACGTGAGATACAGCAGCCATACGATTTGGGCCGTTCGGTCGTACGACACACCGTGTGTACAAGGCGTAAGGCTCTGTTCAGAATTGTACGAGAACGCTGCTGGTAGTGCAGTCAATTCATTGCAATGAGAAATGCGGGAAAAGAAGTCCCAGACCCTATTTTTAAATTGTGCTGCACTTCTCCGACACCATACAGTTCAGCATTCGCTAAAGTGCAGTGTGTTTCTCTGCTAGTTGGGAATGTGTGCAATTTCGCATGCATTCTCCACTCGCCGAGATGTGAACCTAAACCCCCGGGAGACATCGTCCAGTTCAATAAAAAACAGCAAACATTTGGTCTGATAGAAGCCGATTTGTGTAGGACGTGCATGCTGGAAAACCAGCAGCCAACAGGCTCCCAGCCAGCGCTCTCAGCCAATGGGTTCACTGTACTAACGTTGGATCGCTAGTACAACAGCTCCGACCAGAGCTGACTCATAGTATTTACCAGGCTTTAGTGAGGGAATATCTTTCTACAGCTGGCCCTACATAAATGAGGTGGATAGAAAATCCCCCCAACTCAGAGATTATATTCCAATGGGGCACCCACCTGCAGTCACTGATTGATGGAAAATTTTCCAACATGTCTCTTTAACAGAAGCCTATAAGGTTGGGGTGCCCACACACTAATCAAATTTTGGCTAGTCCCTGCTGGACTGGCTACATTTTGATCAATGTATGGACAGCTTAACAGAGCCCAGGACATAATTAAACCCAGCAAGGCTGCTAATCCTTCCCCACTCTTTCAAAAACTAAAAAATATAAAAATAAATAAAATTTATAAAACGTCTTCTATTAGTAAGAGCAACAATAAGCAAAAAAATTCATTATTTAATATTTCTTCCTTCTTGCTTACGGAAAGAACAAACTATACTGCCAGTGGTAAGGTTATAAACCACAAGTATTTGAATACTATACATTTTAACCATACATGTGGGACATACTGTGCCAACATTGTCTTCTTAAAGCAGGTATTATTTGTGTGTCATCATTCATCAGAATGCTAGGAATAAGGTGTGCCTATTTCCCTTCACACATGGGTGTGACATGTAGATCATTCCTTAAGGCCCGTGTTGCTGTCTGTGCATGCAAAACTGCTGGTTTATAGAATAGATACAACCTAAAAATGCACAGCAATTTATATAACTTCATGCAGCTGTTTCAGATGAATTAGCCATCATCAGTGCAAGAAATGGAAACCGTCCATGGAGTTTGGAGTAATGGTGTGTAACAGCAAACTGTATGGCCTCCTTCACACAGGCATTCCATCTGTCAGTTTCTTCATCCGTCTATTGATGGATGAAAAATGATGTAAATGAACATTGTCTGTTTACATCAGTTTTACGCCCCCTTCTCTTCAGGTCCGTTTTTTTTTACCAATCAAGTCTGCATATTTGTTCCATTTAAATAACAGAAGCGGACAAAAAATGGTTGTAAACCAGTGGCGGTTGGTGCTCAATTCTTGGCGGGGCAGTTTGTGACCCCCCTGGCCAGCCAGCCAACCAAACAACCACATAGGGTTGCCACATCATCCCTTTAATCCAGGACACATATTAATTACACAGGTTCTGTGGCTGATTAAGGTGGTAATTAAACTCACTTGGTGCTTTATCTGCATTAAGTTATCCTCAGAACCTGTGTAATGCATATGTGTCCTGGATTAAAGGGATGATGTGGCAACCCTATAACCACATAACCCTCCCCCCGGCGCTTGCTCAATCGATCAACACTTCCCCCATTCGCCCCTGGTGAAGGGGGCCCTGCGTGGCTTCGAAACGTTGCGGTTTTGTACTGTGTGACCATGTGAATAAAGTTGTGTACCCTTCTGAGGAATCCTTGGTGTGCTGGTGACATCTCTCTATTAGAACAGTCGGTGGTTTCCAGCCTGTCGTCATTTCAGCACTCAGCAATACTAAAGCCATTTTCACGAAGGTGTGCGTAGGGAATATTGCTATTGGACTTGTTCTGAACTGTGTCTCTCTGTAGAGTGACTATCTTTGTAGAGAATCAGCACTTTGCTTCCTCATGCCAGATCTATCACATGATGACTGGTGATCTGATAACTGGTGGGGCAATTTTCAAGAAGCAGCAGAGAGATGGAGGAACACAGATCCAAAGAATAAATAAAGCAGAAGCAAGAAGACCCTAACAGTGAAGGTCCTCGGGTACGGCTTCCTCTCCAGCAAAGATCTCCTGAATAACTGGAAGCCATTGCTCTACCACCCTCCCTCTGAAAAGCAATCCAAGATGGATATAAGACTGCCCTTTAAGTAATAATCCCTCTGTAAGTTTGCTTAGCGACTGTGCCCTTGCAATCTGGGATGCTCCTGTGGTCCTGGGATGTATAGGAAGTTGATATGTTAGAGGATTAAAATTACATTTAAGCAGTTAGGATATAGATTGATGTATAAGACTGCTGCCTTCCCGCAATTCCCTTTTAAAGGGAATAAATAGGATAAATATACAAGAAAGGAATGGCGCTGTCTTGTGGTGTTTCTACAACCTGTCCAGCTTGGCCAAGGAGCCATTACATAAATATATAAATAACACGATATGTGCAAAAAACAAAAAATAAAATATATATATATGTATAAAAACAAAAAAATTAAAAATATTTTATATATAGACCATAATCATAAAGTGTCCATGAAGGGTGTCCATAAAATACACAAATCTAATCCATAAAGATCCAATGCCTCTAATCTTCAAAAAATGGCAAAATGTGGGTGTTTGTAAAAAATAGCAGCAAAAAAAAAAATTAGCAAAAAGCAATATAAAGGGTAAAAGTGACTTCAGTGCTTCATCTGTATTTTTATCAACATTTGTGATTTCCACGCGTGCTCCCCCTTTTGGGTCCCCACTTACCAGATCTCCAAACCCCTACAGGGGTAACTCGCATGTGGTAAATTGGGTCTTTTGTTCTGATGGATCCAATCCCGTGTTAATGCACCCAAGCTCCGGTCCTCCGCTTGCCAGGTGCTCATCAGCAGGGCTCCATATGAGAAGAAATAAAGGATTCCAAAATAGTGTGATTCCGTAAAAAAGGGGTATTTTATTGAATTTAAAAGTTGCATGCAAGAAAAATATAAATCAGCACTCTGCTGTAAGACCTAAGAACATGTATAGGTTCTCCAGCCACCTACTGGTCACACCCTCTTGGGGGAATCTAATTTCTTCATCAATTTAGGCCAATATGTATTCTGCTACATATTTTTGGTAAAACAATCCAAATAAGCCTATATTGATTGGTTTGTGCAAAAGTTATAGCGTCTACAAACTATAGTATACAGTATATACTGGAATTTATAGTTCATTTATTTATATTATACTAGTAATGGTGCTGATCAGGGACTTATAGCGGGACTACGATATTGCCGCGGACAATCAGACACTAACTGACACTTACAGCAGTTTGTGGGAACCAGTGACACTAATACAGTGATCAGTGATAAAAATATGCACTGACACAGTGCTAATGACACTGACTGGGAAGGGGTTAAATATCTAGGGCAATCAAAGGGTTAACAGTGTGCCTAGCCAGTGTTTTACTGTACTGCGTGTGCTGCTTTTATTCAGGGAAGTGATGGATTTTATTCCCTGATTTGCAGGGACACAAAATCCATCCCTTCCCCCCTGTCAGAACAGAAATCTGCGTTGTTTACATAGGCAGATCTCTGTTCTGTGTCCCTGCCTGACAATCTCCAGGTGCCGACGGACATCCAGTGCCTGGTACCCACAGATTGGCTTCTGCTGTGAGTAAGCGAGCTGCCGGTGGTGTGCGCGCTCCCTAAGCGGAAGTGCAGAATCATGTATATATACATGATTCTGCACAGGAGGGCCATCCTGTAGCAGTAAATGTGCTATGGGGCAGTCCTTAAGCAGTTATAGTTCTTCAGTAAAGACAAAGATCTTGATAAGGAGCCTGATATGGACCCATGGGCTTGTGCCCAGGAAATTGAGAATGACCATGACTAGCAGGAAGAAACTGCAGGTTTTAATCGGAAGGCGCGTGTTGAGGTTTTGCCAGGCTGGGTTTACGCCTGGTAACCACAAAAACCCTGGTGGGCCCCATGTGCAGAGTGCTCATAAAGCGTCAAAGCCAGCAGAGAAAGATTAAGAGTACACCACACATTAAAATTACAGAGATATGAGGCTGTAGGTACAGGAAGTTCACTACCGTTTTTTAGGGTACTGCTTAAACACAAATATTATTTCTGGTCAAGGGCATTGCTAGGATAGTGAAAGACATCTGGGTACCTTGAGGAAAGCAATAATGTGGTGTCCATTGCACCAAGGCAAATGGGGGTTGTGGCAAATTGTTCTGACAATGGTAGGAGCTAAAGGGTTATGGTTAAATAAAACCTGAGCCTGGTTGCTTTGGGTCAGGAGTAAGTAATGCAAAAAATGCAGGGGTCAGGAGTAAGTAACATGCAGGTCTATGTAATGCACAGAGGTCATAGAGTGCCTCTTAAAGCGGAGTTCCACCCTGTTAAAAGTCAGCAGCTACCAAAAGTGTAGCTGCTGACTTTTAACAATCGGCCACTCACCTGTCCCTCGCTCCAGCGATGCGGTCGCCCGAGGGCTCGCTCATCTCCCCCTCCCCTCGGTGGCGCCGGCATCACAGGTGTGGTCACCCGGCTTTGGCTTCAAAGCCAGACACTCACTGCATATACGCGAGTCGCGCTGCGGCTTGTGAATGGCTCGATGCATCTTCTGGGACCTGTGACGTGTCCCAGAAGATCGCCGGGTGGGTGGGAGGGAAGGTGAAGTGTCCAGGGTCTTCTACGTAGCTCGGTAAGTGTTCGGCGTCGCGCTGAGCGCATATACGTCACTCA
>BLSH010530817.1:475068-485366 GCA_018402905.1 Glandirana rugosa
CCCACGGCCCCCCCCCCCCCCAAAAAAAATGACATTATGGCATGTCAAGGAATCACCTCCCCTTAAAGCGGAAGTTCCACTTTTTTGTTGAACTCCGCTTTAAGCAAGCATTTCTCCCACCTACCAGTATAATAACCCCCCTCCCCAATTATGGTAAGGTTTGCTTTTCTGTTTTATCTTTCCATACTACAATTTGAAAAACACAATCTCCTTTGCAGACAGGAGATAATTATGATTCTATAATCCACATACACTATATTACTAAGTATTGGGGTGCCTGCCTTTACACGCACATGAACTTTAATGGCATCCCAGTTTTAGTCTGTAGGGTTCAACTTTGCAGCTATAACAGCTTCAACTCTTCTGGGAAGGCTGTCCACAAGGTATAGGAGTGTGTCTATGGCAATGTTTGACCATTCTTCCAGAAGCTCATTTGTGAGGTCAGACACTGATGTGGACGAGAAGGCCTGGCTCGCAGTCTTCTCACAAATTCATCACAAAGGTGTTCTTTCAGGTTAAGGTCAGGACTCTGTGCAGGCCAGTCAAGTTCCTCCACCCCAAACTCACTCATCCATGTCTCTATGGACCTTGCTTTGTGCACTGGTGTGCAGTCATGTTGGAACAGGAAGGTGCCATCCTCAAACTGTTCCCACAATGTTGGGGGCATGAATTTGAAATTGTCCAAAATGTCTTGGTATGCTTATACATTACAAATTTCCTTCACTGGAACTAAGGGGCCAAACCCAACCCCTGAAAAACAATCCCACACCATAATCCCCCCTCCACCAAATGATTTGCACCAATGCACAAACAAGGTCCATAAACACATGGATGAGTGAGTTTGGGGTGAAGGAAATTGACTGGCCTGCACATAGTCCTGACCTCAACCCGATAGAACACCTTTGAGATGAATTAGAGCGGAGACTGCGAGCCAGGCCTTCTCATCCAACATCAGTGCCTGACCTCAGAAATGTGCTTCTGGAAGACTGGTCAAACATTCCCATAGACACACTCCTAAACCTTGTGGACAGCCTTCTCAGAAGAGTTGAAGCTGTAAAGGGTGGGCCAACTCAAAAGTTGTGCACAGCAACCTCTTTATCATGATTTCTTTACCCAGGGCCACACATCAAAAAGGTGTGATTTTTAAGTATTTGCTGGCCTCTCTAGTTGTATGGATGAATTGGCCTAATAATACATTGCACTGCTGTTACCATCTTCCCTTTAGTTTTTGTTTTTGACCTTCTGTTATCTAAACTTAGTTCAGAAGAAAACCGTGACAGCAAACAGTACAGTGCTATTTCCCTTATTGCTATATGGGGAGCATTCATGCTGCAATTACTCTAGTTGGTTTTCTTCCATATGTCACTTATTCATCTGGCAGCTTCTGTTCTTGCCTGCCGGCCCACCCATTGCCTGTCAGACCTGTCGCACAGGGAGTGCTGTGAAACACCTCCTCAGCTCTGTGCTACTGGTGTTTATCCATGAAATTACCAGAATCTCCCTGTGTTTCTATACTAGATACATTTCTGTACATTATATATATATTTGTATTCATGTTTTATCTATCATACATTTTCAATATTGTCATCAGAATGATATTTATATTTTGATTAATGTTATTGTATGCATTTTCCTTCAGTTACATATGATATACATTCCTTTATAATTATTTATTAGAACTATTTATCGGTGTACTGTCAATGCTGTGTCCTTGATGATAATGATATTGTCATATACGCACTATATAGGCTATATCCTTTGCCTTCCTCTTCCTTTTCTCCCATCCCTTCCCTCCCTCATCTGGCCCCTCTGTTGTTTAGTTACGTTCTTGAAACCCTCCACCTTTTCTTCCATTGGTTCCCACCCCACCCCTTACTTTGCACATAAAACAAACCCCTTTGGTCCTTACCTATAGCTTGATAAAGGAGTGCGGGTGCTACACCAATCGGCTCGGATAACACGTCGCTGTCCTGTGACGTCATCATCCCGGGACTCTAGTTTCCACGGAACCAAGCCTCGTTTCATGATTCCCCGGTCTCCAGCCGGTTATCAACTCACAGGGACACTTGCTACAGTTCATGATGGTGCTATGAATCCTGGCTTATGGATGTCTCACTCATGCTACCCCTTTGAGGACCTGCTCATGTGCCTTTTATCTTCTGTGTCATGTGAGTTGCCAATTGTTGGTTTTAATAAACTGTTTTTAAAGTCTGCACTTAGAGGCGCCTCTTTTCTTCTATTTTTTCCAGTGTTACGAGGACTTTGCTTATGGTCCAAAGAAAGCTGACCTTTGTGCTGGGACCTTTTACTAATGCTGGTTCTCATACCAGCCACATTTGGACTATTTTAAAAAGACTTGATGGGATTTATATGTTTTTTTCAGGTTTTTTTTCACTGATGGGTGGGGGTAGGGACAAAATGCGGGAAGCTTTCAAAAGTGACATATGAAAAAAATATGGACAGTCACAGCATGGGTGGCTCCATATAGCAATTAAGAAAACTGAAACTTTTTAGAATAAAGGGAAAACCTGAAATTGAGTAAATGCCAAACTACACAAGATTCGGATTTAAATGAAGGCCTTTGTGTACACTTACTGATGAGTTATGTCCTTGACCTGCTAGCAGTGGGTTACAAAATATTTGCTGGGTTTTTGTCTTGGTTAGTCATAGATCTTGGCATGGAGCTGAAAAGAAAACACACGTTTACCTTTGTGCAAACTCACTTTAGAAGAATGGGAATGGTCAACACTTTCCTGGCTATAACTGATGCATAGAAAAATAAACACTGGGGAAAATTCCTTAGGTGTCTTAAGAAATGATATGCTGTTTTCATATTTCATAAACATTTTAACTAAAACAATGAATAAACTGGTTAATAAACAGTAGCACTACAGTTTGTTGCATGGTGTGTTTTAACATTAGTTTTTTTTAACATAAATTACACTGTACAAAACCTGATATCAATAGGTGGTAGCTAATACATATTCAGAGGTCATTGCTGTCCTAATGCACAAATGCAAGAGAGTAGACTACTTACACAGAATTCATAGGGCAAGTGTAAAGACCAGTAAGAAATGTCTCAGTACACAGAGCTCACCCTCTAGAATCCATACTAGTGAGATCTGAAGTGCAACACACGCAATTTAATCCCTAATATCTATGCATTCAGAGAGATCTACATCCCAGCACATACCTCACTCTCTAATATCCATGGCACTAGTAATATCTGCTCACTCCGCAGTATCATACCTCCCAACCTTTTGAGATGGGAACGAGGGACTCCTATTAGCCAAAGTATGTAGGCATAGGACACCCCCTGCCATGACCCCCTCAAGGAGAATTCTGCAAAAAAATGATTAGTTAAACTCACACGTGCTTCTTTTTTACCACTACTATTACTTTATACTGGTTTTTGAGATTTACAAATGCATCATTGTAGAATTTGGATGAAAAGTTTAGACTTTTTTGAAGATAAATAATGCTCCTTATATACAACTATATAGATTGAACCAAAATGAGGGACAAATGAGGAGGAAAGAGGGACAGAGGGACTTTGTTCCAAATCAGGGACAGCCCCTTGAAATCAGGGACAGGGGATAGTTGGGAGCTATGCCCAGTATCCACGCCACGAACAGTGAGATCTGCACTTCAGCATACACCTAATATCCCAGTAGCAACTATCTTTCCCTGTACACACAGCTCATTCTCCAGTGTTCCAGTTGCTGGTAAAACTGCACTCCAGCTCACGCAGTTCACTCCCCAGCAGTGGCGGCTGGTGCTCCAAATTTTGGTAGGGGGGAGGTGGCAAACAAATCTGGCCTCCTCCACTCACACTACCCCCAACCCCCCCCCCCCGGCGCTCGATCGACCTTATGCAGGGAGGTGTGGGGAGGAGGTTGAGGAGGGAAGAGCCAAGCCGAGGCCATTGCTTCTCCTCCCAGCTGAACAGGAAGTTGGTCCTGAAACCCGATTGGCTGGGAGTCCTAAGACTCGCTGGTCAATTGGGTCTCAGGACCCACTTTCTGATTGGCCGGTAGGAGAAGCAGGAAGTCATTAGCAAATATTAATTCTCTAATGTCACACAAGTGGGTGGGCTCGGAGCACAGCGCTCTGCACCCCGAGCCCACCCTTTTATAAGCCAATTAGAGCCTCCGGCTCTAATCACATGCTTCTAAAAAAAAACCCATTGAAATCCATGCGTTCAGCGCCCTGCATGTAGATTAGGCACCGGGCGCATGGATTGGGGGGCAGCGCCCCTGCTCCCCTAATGAGCGGGGCGCCACTGCTCCGCAGTATCCATATGGACTGCACTCCAGCATATACTCCTCACTCCCTATTTACCATGTCACCAGTGAGAGCTGCATTGCAGCACCCACCCCTTACCAACTAGTACCCATAACACCAGTGAGATCTGTGCTGAATCACCCATCCCTTATATCCAGTATCAATGTTGCCAGTGAAATCTATACTTCAGCATGCCTCTCTATCATAAACAGTGGTTTATACCTCTGTGTTATTTGTAGTGTCTTATGCTTCTGTATGTTACATTGTGTCTAATTCTTCCCCATAAGTTAACATGCAATGGGGGGGAGACTTACTAAAACTGTATAGTGAAAAATCTAATGCAGCTCTTCATAGAAACCAATCAGCTTCCAGGTTTTATTGTTAAAGCTTAATTGAACAAGCTGAAGTTAGAAGCTGATTGGCTACCATGCACAGATGCACCAGATTCTGGGTGCTCTGATTTTAGTAAATCTACCCCTATGCTTAATACCTCTATGTTTAATGACTCACATATCTGTGCCTTGAATCTTATGTGTGCTTGTACATCCTTAAATTTCTGTGAACCTCTATCTAAATAAAGTAGATTGTATAATTATATTGTAACTCATATGGTCTGTACTTATGGATTTCACTACAGCTGATAAATTCAGTCTTTGAAGATATATTGTAATTTAATGTCACTTTTCAAAATAACCCATTAAAGGAATAGTTATTTGTATTGAAGCCACCAATAGCATTATGATACAGTACCTACTTCCAAATATATTGAAGGAAATATGGGGGTGGAGGCAAACATGGACTTTGACGGTACATAACACCCATTTACTTAATTAAAATATTCAGTATTTTTATTTATATTGAATCATCATTTAAAAAGACATACACGATGCCCTACAAAAACGGGCTAGACATTACATAAACAATAATTAACCACTTCAATACCGGGCACTTAGAACACTTCCCGTCCAGACCAATTTTCAGCTTTCAGCGATGTTGCAATTTAAAGGAGAATTGCGCGGTCGTGTGACGCTGTACCCAAACAAAATTTTTATCATTTTGTTCCCACAAATAGAGCTTTCTTTTGGGGGTATTTGATCACCTCTGCGGTTTTTATTTTTTGCGCTATAAATAAAAACAGATTGAAAATTTTGAAAAAAAAAAAATTTTTTCTTTGTTTCTGTCACAAAACTTTGTATAAGTACATTTTCTCCTTCACTGATGGGCACTGATGTGGCTACACTGATGGGCACTGATGAGGCTAGACTGACAGGCACTGAGGAGGCAGTACAGATTGGCACTGATGAGGTGGCACTGATAAGGTTGCACTGATGATGGGGCACATATGCAGCACTGATGGGCGGCACTGATAAGCAACACTGACAGGCACTAATACATGGCACTGATGGACACTCATAGGCGGCACTGATGGGCACTGATAGGTGGCACAGGTGGGCACTGATAGGTGGCACTTTTAGGTGGCAAAGGTGGGCACTGATAGGTGGCACAGGTGGTCACTGATAGGTGGCACTGGTTGGCACTGGTGCATATAGCACTGTTAGGGATGGCACTGGCAGGCATCATATATGGGCACAGTGCCATCCCCACAGTGCACTGTATTGCCCTTACCTGGTAGTCTAGTTGGGGCTCCCTGGTGGTCCTGGGCATCCTCCATGTTCCCTCCCTGGTGGTCCTTAGCGGCCTCCTCATGGTGTCCGGGGGGGCTCCCTGGTGGTCCTGGTCGTCCAGTGAGGTGATCCTGAGGGGGGCTGTGCTGATAAACGTTCAGCACTGCCCCCCATCAGGAGAGCAGCCGGTCGGCTCTCCACTGCTCAGGTCTGCAGACCTGAGCAGAGGAAAAGCCGATAAACGGCTCTTCCTATTTACACTGTGATCAGCCATGATTGGTCACGGCTGATCACATGGTAAAAGGCTTCCGATGGTCGGTAATGCGGTATGTCAGACCCACGGCACCACCGATCGCCGCAATCCCGAATTATCCTGAGGACATATTTCGGATAGGCGCCAAAGCACTTAAAATGGCCGACCATGCCATCCAAGTGCATGGTGGCGGTGGCAGTGTGAAGCTTCTCCGTTCGGTTTGGTGCATTGTAAGTACTTCCTTCTCACAATCCGGGAGTCTTTTGCTGGAACATGGCTAAGCTTTGATTACTTACATATCTATCTGTATTTTTTCTTTGTAGACCATTGCCGCTTGTGGGGATTCATGTGTCACTGGCCCCTATACTCTCTATGTGTGCTGCTATAGTGGGGAAGGCTACACTATTACCTAGTCTGATACCTATGTGCCTCTTACCACTCAACACTTCCCATTATAAACAGACGACCATTAGTTGTGGTGAGAAGCTCCCTTAACCTTGGTTCTATTTGTTCATTGATCTATTGGGTCTGTTTTCTTAAGGTTTCTTTGTCATTTTTTAGCATCTTCACTTGACTAACGGAATCTTCAGGGATTGGATATTCACATATCCCTTCTCTGCTCTCGCACACCTAAGCCTCTTAATTTACTCTTGGCTCCAGGTGCGTACACTGCGTGAGAAAAACATCTCATATATGCTATATGTGCTTTTGATTAGATTTATACACATTGATGAATATTGTATATGCAACTTTTCTCTTACAATTTTTCGTAGTGGACCCCTTTTCTGCTTTGGCATCCACACTTGCCCCTGGGAGGGCTTATTCATCCACGCTGGCCTTCGTGACCAGTTGGGCGACCTTTGGCTGAGTGGCTCCCTACATGTGCTTTGGAGTACCCCCTTGGGTGATGTTGCATGGTGGGCAGACTACTTATGTTATGTTTATTTTTGACTGAGACCTCCCTAAGAAGCTTGTGCCCTATGGGAGCTCCTGGTTAATAAATGATAAATCAATTTAAAATTGTATGAAATTATGGTTGTATAATTATGTGTGTTTTCTGTAGAGCACCTTCACAACTGAAACTGTCTCTTTCTGACGAAGCGGTTGTAACCGCGAAAAATGTAAAAGCGCAAGCCGGATGAACCTCTCTGGACTCCTCTGTTGGGGTTTCACCATCAGTTCTTCGGGCTGCCAGTTTCAGATAACTTGTAAAGATTGTCTCTTTAATTATTGTTTATGTAATGTCTAGCCTGTTTTTGTAGGGCATTGTGTATGTCTTTTTAATGATGATTCAATATAAATAAAAATACTGAATATTTTAATTAAGTAAATTGGTGTTATGTACCGTCAAAGTCCATGTTTGCTTCCACCCCCATATTTCCTTCATTAAAGGAATAATCACATATTTGCTAGTAATAACTAAATCAGAAATTTATCATGACTAAGCTTATTAGGAAGTGACAAACAAGTAAAAAATGCTGCCTGAAAAATTAGTTCATATAAAGCAAACAACTAACTCAGAAAGGTACAATAATGCAAGCAGGCCCAGTCTTGGTTACAGACTCAAGTGTTCACAAAGACTAATACAGTTTACATTTTTTACAATAAAAATTTAAAGTACTTTGAGCAAACAGCTCGTGGGTAATAATACTTCTCCTTTTCCAGCATATGAACTCTCTGGGCACTATGCAGTAAACTGACTCAGCTTCATAATACAAGTAGTCCTAAACATCCTTGAAATGAATCCAGTTGCTGATTTCATTTAGAGATAAGTGAACTTCTGAAATGTATTCAGCCAAACTTATTAAAAACTCGTAAACCTTCAAGTTATGGATTTTCTTAATCGGAATTGAATCAAATTAAATAGAAATCTGAAGCAGGGAGTCGGAAATGACAAATTAAATCAAACAATTACAGTGGAAAATAAAAAAGCATGGCATTCTGCCAAGAGATATTTGATCTATGAGCAGATCGTTTCACACCTTATATAAGAATGTGCAATATAATAACTAACTTTGGTAATAAAGCTAGTAGGATGCTAGCTAGATTGTGTAAGGGTGTTAGACAATCCACTTGTATATTTAAACTGAAGGAGGACTCAGGCAACTATACTAGTTCACCTAAAAAGATTATCCATAGCTTAGAAAATCACCATAGTTTACTGTATTCAGAAGATGGATTAGAGCAGGGGTAGGCAACCTTTGAGACATGGAGATCTACCTGGACAACATTGATGAGATCAATTATCACCCCCCTTTTTTAAAAAAAATAAAGACGGCATGAAGAAAACCTAGAAAAATCTACTAAAACTAATGTCACTTTAAAAATATAAACTTAGCCTACCTTAAAAGATAGCTTCAGTGAGAATTTGCTTTCATTCACACTTTTTTCATGCCTGGGGAGTTGGTCATTCCCACAAATCTGATGGAGGAGTAGGATGCAGGGCAGTGTTCAGAGGTCAGTAGGATGCAGGGCAGTGTACAGAGGTCAGTAGTAGGTAGTACTGTGGTCAGGAGGGCAAGGTATAGGGGGGTCAGGGGGGGCAGGAGAGCCCAGTACTGGAAGGTCAAGAGGGTACAGTACAGTGGGATCAGAGCAGCTGGGCATGGTGCTGGGGCATTAGAAAGGCTGGAATGTCAGGGGGGTATGGTGCTGGGGCATCAGGAAGGCTGGGTGTCAGGAGGGCTTTAGGAGGTTTGGGTGTCAGGAGGGCATCAGGGGGGTTGGGTGTCAGGAGGGCATCAGGGGGGCTTGGTGTCAGGAGGGCATTAGGGGGGCTGGGTGTCAATAGGGCATCAGGGGACTGGGTGTCAGGAAGGCTGGGTGTCAGGAGGGCATCAGGGGGTTGGGTGTCAGGAGGGCCTTAAAGGGGGTGGGTGTCAGGAGGGCTGGGTGTCAGGCAGGCATCAGGGGGGTGGGTGTCAGAAGGGCGGGTGTCAGGAGGGCTGGGTGTCAGGATGGCATCGGGGGGTGTCTGGAGGCATCAGGAGCTAGCTTGTGATCGATGAGTTACCGACCCCGGATTAGAGCATAAAATAGGGGAAGAATTTTTGACAAAAATACTGTTGTCAACTGTTCAACCTTCTACCTTGGAACAGTTGAATATTAAAATAACAGTAGAAGAGATTAAAAATATGATTAAGTATATGGCCAATAATAAACCTCCCAGAGCAGATGGATTTCCTGTCGGATTCTATTGTCCCGGTCCTTACTGTTCTCTATAACTCCTTGTGGGAGGGTGGCCCATACTTGCACTGTAACTCAGAGGCTTTTTATAAGACTCCTTCCTATAAACGGAAAGGTTCTTACCTTACCACCATTATATATATAGTGGATTCATATATGTTTATTGACAGTTCGGAGTGCCATTATAAGACACTGGATAACTAGTGCCTCTCCTGTGGTGACAGAAGTAATAACAGATATGAAAAAACTGCTATATATTTTTAAGAGGTGGAAACAATTTATAAACTGATACAATAATTTATGACCACATTTAAATATACATATTGGTATATTAAAGCGGATGCTATTAATAGTTTGAGTAAACTTAAACGTAATCAATAGTAAAAACATGCTTTTATTTATGAATAGTGTTGAGCGAACCCGGACTGTAACGTTCGGGTCCGTACCGAACTTTCGGGTGTCCGTGGCACGGACCCGGACCCGGACATTTCAAAAATCGTTCGGTTTCGGTTCGGGGTTCTGCTATTTTACTCCACGTGTTGAGAAGCTGCAGGGCAGCCAATCAACAAGTGTTTCACTGGTTTGCCCTTAGAAGCCATCACAGCCATGCCTACTATCACTTTGTGAACAACTAACCGACGGGACGTCGAAGAGTTGTGCACCTCATTTTATCGTCTTGGGGCTTGGCTTTGGCTTGCTAAAAACTTTACAGGCCCAGGCCCAGGCACGGTGCCTGTGGGCTTTCAAGCCATGCCTGGGCTTGCAATGTCAGGCCCAAGCGAGTTGTGATAAGTATTTATTTTCGTACAAAAATGATAACTAATGCAAATTCAAATGAGTTTGATAATTATCGTAGGCGAAATTATATGGTTATACATATAAATTTACACCAGTATTTAATAACATAGTCAAATATTTAACAAAGGTGGAGAATTTTTATATATCGTCAA
>BLSH010530817.1:543977-560801 GCA_018402905.1 Glandirana rugosa
ATTACCTAGGTGATCTACCCCGAGAAGTCCAAAGGATACATATAAAGTTACCGGTAACATAAGTAAGAATTGGTGAAGGAATGGCCCGGTAAAGACTGTGAGGAGAGGATGTACATTTTTAGTAGTAAAAAAACGATCTTTTTATGAGTCTTGGGGGTTTGTAATATATACAAAAAAATCGTCCATTCCCTTATTTTACCGTTAGTAACGTTGAAAAATATAGTGTGCTATAAACGCGTCCTTAAAAAGTTTGTGCAAAAAAAACCTTTTCTTTGTCAAATCACTTAATTTTTTTATGTTTTGTCATTTCAATCGGGTTAAAAAAACATACAAAAACATATATAATGTTTGGGGGTTCTGAGTATTTTTCTAGCAAAAAAATGATGATTTTTACATGTAGGAGAGGAGTGTCAGAAATGGCCCGGTAAGGAAGTGGTTAAGAATGAATACAATGGCCATTGAAATATACATAGGAAACCTGAAGAGCCCCATCTAGTGGATCCATTATTGTTCTATCCAGTTCTGTAGATTCATATCCCTTGTCCAGGAATCTGTTTTTGAGGATTTCAGCCTGCTTAAAAAAGTCCTCTCTAAGGGAACAGTTACGTCTAAGACGAATAAACTGTCCCCTAGGGATGGCCTTAAGCTATTTGGGGAGATGACAGCTACCATGGCCAATATAACCATTACGGTCCATACTCTTAAAGAACGTGGTAGTCGCCAGTGCATCACCTCTGACCTCAATGTTCAGATCTAAAAAATGGCCTCATATTGCAAGACTATACCCTTCCAGTACACAGAGCTCTCTAGGCAGTCTTACACCAGCAGAGAATGTGCATTATTCCATCAGTGACAAGTCTGCATTGTATTTGCATTAACTCTCAGTGATCAGCCCCCACAAAAGAAACGTTGACCATTATGTCTCCCAGCTTATAAGCCAAAGATCTGGACTAATTTATGCCATTACTTAATAATAACTCTAATTCATGGCTGGAAAAAACCCAGGTGGCTCTGTCATTGTTGGGGTGGTCTGTCTTTTTGTTTGGGGGGGGGGGGGTAGATATGCTTTCATTTTGTTGATATTGTCTTCTGAAAAGCATTTTTCAGCTAATTAATTTAAAGGCAAAAATAAATAAAAACAGGAAAAAATCAGTTTCAAATGTTTATTAGTAAAATTCAGTGTAGCCTTGATTTAACCCTAGCACAGCACTGATTCCAGCTGTAATTATTTTTTTTAACGGGTTGTAAAGAAAAATATCTTTACTCAAAATTACTTTTGTTCTACCAATTTTTCATACTGCTGTCATATGGTGGTCCAACCCCCAAACAGTGACCAGCACTGATTAACTACTTTTGCACTAGGAGAGAGGTAAGTATTTGGGAAGTTAGACAATTCAACATATTTGTTCGTAGTAAATACACTATTACATTGCTGCACCATATAACGTTAGTTTGCATTTTATTACTGCAACATTCCTGATGCATATAACACTATATTACCAAAAGTATTGGGACACCTGCCTTTACACACACATGAACTTTAATGGCATCCCAGTCTCAGTCCATAGGGTTCAATATTGAGTTGGCCCACTCTTTGCAGCTATAAAGGCTTCAACTCTTCAGGGAAGGCTGTCCACACGGTTTAGGAGTGTGTCTACTGGAATGTTTGACCACTCTTCTAGAAGTGCATTTGTGAGGTCAGGCACTGATGTGGATGAGAAGGCCCGGCTCACAGTCTCCACTCTAATTCATCCCAAAGGTGTTCTATCAGATTGAAGTTAGGACTCTGTGCAGGCCAGTAAAGTTCCTCCACTCCAAACTCACTCATCCATGTCTTTACGGACCTTGTTTGTGCACTGGTGCACAGTCATGTTGGAACAGGAAGGGACCATCCCCAAACTGTTCCCACAAAGTTGGGAGCATGAAATTGTCCAAAATGTCTTGGTATGCTGACATCTTAAGAGTTCCCTTCACTGGAACTAACGGGCCAAGCCCAATCCATGAAAAATAACCCCACACCATAATCCCCCCTCCACTAAATGATTTGGACCAGTGCACAAAGCAAGGTCCATAAAGACATGGATAAGTGAGTTTGGGGTGCAGGAACTTGACTGGCCTGTACAGAGCCCTGACCTCAACCCGATAGAACACCTTTGTGATGAATTAGAGCGGAGACTGTGAGCCAGGCCTTCTCATCCACATCGGTGCCTGACATTCCCATAGACACACTCCTAAACCTTGTGGACAGCCTTCCCAGAAAAGTTGAAGCTGTTATAGCTGCAAAGGGTGGGTCAACTCAATATTGAACCCTACGTACTAAGATTGGGATGCCATTAAAGTTCATGTGCGTGTAAATGCAGGTGTCCCAATACTTTTGGTAATATAGTGTATGTTTGCATCAGATGTATTTGTTTTAGTACACAATAAAGCATGTTATTACAGCTGTGTTTTTGACATGCTTTGTACACACATTTTAAAGAACCACATGCTATGTATTTATTTGAAGATAAAATTACAAGCCAGCAAATCAACCATGCAGCACATGAGACTTTTATTAGACACCCCATAGTGCAGCATGTTAAAGCAGACCTAAACCTATATTTAACAAAACAGTGAGCAGGCAACTTTTTATCACATCATTGCGGAGGCTCCAGCAAATGCTGCCGCTCCTCCGGAACATGTGGCCGATCTGATGCAGGCCATAGTCCCATGCGGCACCTCCCTGATGCAAAATATGGGGTATATGTCCTCAGAAATTGGCCTAATCAGGACGGACCTGGATGCCTTCCACGGCCATATGACTGAAGCAGAGCAGCGTATCTCCTCGGCCGAAGATGTACAGAGAGAGCACTCAGCAGACCTACACACCCTCAAAGCCAAAGTTAAACATCTGGAGTCCAGGGCCAAGGGTGCAGAGAATCAGAACCTGAGTAACAATCTGTGCATCCTGGGGTTACCGAATGGTGCTGAAGCTAATGATCCCACTTCTTTTACTGAAGGTTTGCTGCAAACCCTGCTCCCCCAGGCCACATTTTCATCTCACTTTGTAGTGGAACGGGCCCATCATGTCCCCCCTGCTAGGGGCCGTCAGGGTGTCCTGCGGCGCACCTTTATTTTCAAGCTACTGAACTTTTGTGATAGAGACATGATCCAGAGAGAGGCACGCAATGTGGGAGAATTGAAATATGAAAATACTAAATGACTTGTATTTCCTGATTATTCTATTGAAACACAGCGTCTAAGGAAATAGTTAGATCATGTCTGAGCTTGCCTCTGAGCTAAAGGCCTCAAGTACAGTATACTTTTCTTGGCAAAACTTTGAGTTCAAGATGGAGAACGGGTGCAATTCTTCACGTCACCTGCAGAGGCGTCCTCCTGGCTGGATACTGTACAGGCAGGCTGATGGCGGCTGCTATCTCCTGCCTCTCCTTTTCTATGGTACTACATCCTGGATGGTATGAGCTCCAGGGCCTCCAGGATTTGGAGCTCCACTCCGCCTGCACCGGTCTGCCTGGCTATGAGAGCTGAAAAGG
The DNA here is from genome assembly GCA_018402905.1 of Glandirana rugosa. Lineage (NCBI taxonomy): Eukaryota > Metazoa > Chordata > Amphibia > Anura > Ranidae > Glandirana > Glandirana rugosa. The sequence goes on from BLSH010530817.1 coordinate 547,511, forward strand.
TTTATTTAGCTATGTTATTCCTCTTTTTTGGAGCTATTCTTCTTTTTCTTTATCATTTGCCACATGTAACCTGTACAGTAACTGATTTGTACCCCCCAGCTTGCTGAGAGACCTGCACTACAATTATTTTCCGGATGTCCCGGAATATTTATAGACAAATGTACTGATGCCTCTTGTACATGTTGCCTCCACTACATGGTGCTCTGCCATGTTTGGGTTGGGAAGTTATGCTGCTCCCGGTTTTGGGGGGGTTGGCGGGTAGGGGGATGTTTTGTTTTCTAGTTTGTTTCTTAGTTTGTTTCTTTGTTCCACATATCAGTGACTATATGACACGGTCAGTCATTTTTCACCTTGCTAAATTCTGTCGCTGCATCTGGATTAGTTTTGTTCTCTGAGTCTTCTTCTATGATACTGGTTGCTAAGCTCTGATGGTGTCCTTTACATCAATTTCTTGGAACGTTAGGGGCCTTAACACCCCCATAAAGCGATCCCTGGTCTTTCAGTTTCTGAAGACCTATTAAACCCCATATATTTGTACTTCAAGAGACCCACTTAGTGAGGAAAAAACACTTAGACCTAAAAAAACATGGGTGGGCCACCAGTATCAATCGAGTTACTCCAATTTTGCCAGGGGTGTGAGCATATAGATACACAAGTCTCTACAATTCAGACTCCTGCACCTAGAGCTAGATTCTAAAGGATGTTATGTAGTTATACATAAACTATAGAGACTCTCTAAGTACAGGATCTCCAATCCTGAGGTTGAGCTGGGACTTCGGCAACAACTGCATGTGTATTGGGACCTTAATCCTGACTGACCTTAATCCTTGTCTGGGATGGTTTTAAAGCCTTTTCTAGGGGTCATTACCAAACGCTCATAGGAGGGGTCCGTAGGAGACTAAAGGTTGATTTAGCTAAAGCTGAGGAGGTGGCCAATTCCCTAGAAAGACAGTACATTTTGATTAAAGACCCCCTACTTTATGACCAATTTCAGGAAAGCACTAGAGCTGTATTTCTCCTTCGCACTTCCCTGACAAAAAAGAAACTGTTGCAGCAGTCCCAGAGGATCTTTGAAGAGGGCGAGAGAAATGGTAGATTGTTGGACTGACTTGCTTGAGAACAGTCCCCCTGTATGAGTGTTTCTAGTGTAGTTGATGGGGATGGGACCAGACAGACAGCATCTAGGGCAATAACTGACACATTTGCTTCCTACTACGCTACTCTTTACTCCCCCCCGAGTAGATTACTCCATAGACGAACTCAATTGCTATCTCTCTGACCTTGACTTTCCGGTTCTGACATCAAGCTACAGAGATCAGCTTGACTCTCCCATCACGGCTCAAAGAGGTTCAGAAGGCATTGTCTTCTCTGCAGGCGTGGAAGACACCGGGGCCGCATGGTTTTCCAGCCAAATTTTATAGGGCGCGCCTAGAGGACCTAGCCCCAAGATTCCAGTCTCTATTTTCAATCGCCTTGAAAACGGGATCCCTACCCCCCTCCATGTCTGAGGCGGTAATAGTAGTGGTGCCCAAGCCTGGCAAGGACCCGGAACTTTGCAAGTCCTATCGCCCAATATCCCTGATAAATGTGGACGCTAAAGTCCTTGCAAGGATCCTGGCTAACCATTTGAACAGGGTCATCACGGCTCTGGTGCACCTTGACCAATCCGGATTCATGCCGGGTAGGGGGACCAATATTAATATGCGCAGACTATTTACTCACATCGACATGGCCACAGAGGAGAAAGCTGGAGTGGTGGCGGCGTTGGATGCCGAAAAGGCATTCAACTCTGTAGAGTGGGTCTTCCTTTGAGTACACTTGGAAAGTTTTTTGATTTTGGACCAAGATTTATTTAATGGATTAAGCTTTTATACGCAAACCTGACTGCCAGAGTTAGAGTGAATGGTCTGTTGTCTAGCCCGTTTAATTTAAGCAGTGGGACTAGGCAGGGTGCCCTCTTTCTCCAGAGCTCTTTGCCCTTGCAATAGAGCCTTTGGCAATACTTTTGCATCAGGACCCTAGGGTGAAGGGAATTCCGGCTGGTGTACTCCAAGAAAAAGTGTCTCTCTACGCGGATGACACGTTGTTATACCTAGCTGACACGGGTGATTCTTCAACATGTGCCCTGGAGGTCATTGATCGGTTTAGTCGATACTCAGGGATATGTACCAACTGGGATAAGCCCCTTCTTCTTTCCCTTCAACCCTCGGGTTCTGGGGCAGAGACTCATACGCCACTCCAATGAGTTGAGGACTTCAGGTATCTGGGGGTGAGGTTCCGGGGCTCTCTATTAGCCTACTTGGAGGATAACCTATCCCCCTTGATTGCCCTGTTCGCCGGGAAGTGTCAGTTCTGGAAAACCCTGCCATTGACGCCGGTGGGCCATGTAATTCTCTTTAAAATGGTCTATCTGCCCAAGTTCCTGTATTTCTTCAGGAACACCCCGGTCCCAATCCCTAAATCAGTTTTCCGCAGACTGGACAGCCTTAAAGTCTCTTTTGTTTGGGTGGGGAAAACTCCACGGCTGGCGATGAGTACACTTCAGCTCCCTCTTTCAGAGGGGGGACTGGCGCTGCCAAATTTCCAACTCTATTATTGGGCGGCGGTGCTGGTGACTGTTTGTTGTTGGTTTGACCAGCCCAGACACAATACGGTGGTGACACTGGAGACGTCCTTCTGGGGTCCTATGCAGCCTTGAGTAACCTGGTTTACAGAGGACCTAGGGCCCACCCTGCCCTGATGACTCAACGGTTAGAGTATGGCAATAGGCTAGGGCAATATATAAGACTGACTCTACCTTCTCTCCTCACACTCCTTTATGGGGTAACCCACAACTTCAGCACTTTTTTACTATACCTGACCCCCAACTATGGGCAGCTAGAAGGATTACAGCTCTTAAACATGTGCTCATTAAATCATCAATCATCATCATTATACACCAAAGGAGGACTGCTGGAGAGGATTATAGACCAGAATTGCAGTATATGATACATGTGAGGCGCAGGATTCACCTTTCAATCTGAGGATCCCCTTGCTTTTTCACAGAAGCTACATGCGGAATTGACCTCCTATAATTTAGAGGTCCACTCCTTTGGTACTCCTGGAATCATTGGATATTGTTGTATATATGTGTGGCTTACTTCCGGATTACTTCCCGATCAAGATCGCTATCCTCACCAGATTACAGCTCGATTGACCTACTGACTGCAAAGCAGCAGGTCCATTTGTTCTGGTGAGTGGGGGCACAAGAGGGTCACCGGTCACCTTGTCACTTTTTGCACGCAGTTTCTATTGAAGCACTGAAGAGCACCTTTTGAAGCACTTTGTCACTTTTATTCAAGTGTGTGCACAACAATTTGGACTATTATAGATATTTATGTATGTTTTTGTGTTATTTAATTTGGGTTGGCGCTGATATATGTATGGATTGATTTTGTGAGCAGGTATCACCTCAGTACAGCAGCCCCCATTTTTGCATATGTTCACAGCACATCAGCTGATTTATGTAGCACCTATGCACATTGATACTTTATTTGTTATTGTACCCATTTATATGGATTTTGATCACTCATTTATATTGGATTCATGATTTCTGGGTTGGCACTGTTAGATTTGTGTATTAGGAATCCCGGGTGCCATCTTTGACCACATATGGTCATAACCATTTTGATCGTGTAGCGGGTACGTCTCCAAGCTGCTTACCAACAAGTACTAAGTCATGTTTTGCTTAGGGATCAAATACTTATTTTGCTCACTGAACTGCAACTTAATTTATAACATTTGTTTTATGTGTTTTTACTAGATTTTTGGGTGATATTCTGTCTCTACCATTTAAAATATACTTATGATAAAAATGATAGACCCTTCATTTTTTTGTAAGTGGGCAAACTTACAAAATCAGCGGGGGGATCAAATAATTATTTTCCCCACTGTATATATTGGGTTTTCTTGCACCATAGTTAAATGTTTTGTTTTTTAATTATTTTGTCAATCTAGAAAGATCTTACAGTTACCTCAATTCTCCTGAGGAAGCGGTTCTACTTGAGAAACATGTAGGGGAAATACAAAACGTCTGGATTCCCTCATGGTCTATTGATAGAACATCTTATGCTGTGACTCTTGTGGACTGATAGATAATTATTGAGAGAATTCCTTTCATTCTTTATAGAGAGGCACATTGTTGGGTTTATGTATTTTAAATGCTTTTGCTGTTTTTGCTTTGTCCTGTATTTTTGCGTGTATGAAATACATTTTGAATGTTTTTATATTCTGTTGTAAAGTTCTTAGGTTACCAATAAAGTCCATCAGTTTGTTGTAGTTTTTATATGCATTTTTGCATTTATGAATGTGGTACCCCATCACTATTTCCTGGTCATCCACTTAACCAGTTTGTTTCTATAGCAGCCAGCCTTTATGCCTGGATAAGGGTCCATACCTGACCTTTATCTTTGACTCACAAGAGGGAGGGCCAGATATCCGTTGGAGAGATTTCTTATCATTTCTTTTCCTGTAGACACAACAGGAAATGAGAGGAAAATTATCCAAAGTGAGGAATATTCTCTCTTAGACAGCTGTCACCCAAACAAGCATCCCATAAAAATATTTCCTATATATCTCCTGTTCTGATGACAACTCAAAATGTTGTATTGTTCTCTTCTTCAGTTCCAGGATACATAGAGAGAGTGAATCTTCATAAAGTGAGCAGCATAATGATGGGGTCTAAACCCTGAACATTTTATCTAATATATATATATATATATATATACTGTATATCTTTAGATAAGATTAAAATTGAGAGATTAACCTCTTCCCATCTGGCCTCTTGTAAAATGACAGCCAGGTGGGGGCGCTGTTGTTCTGAGAGGACGTCATAGGACGTCATAGGACGCCATAGGACGTCATAGGACGCAGTCTGTTAACCGTTGTGTTCACTGGACACGGCTGATGACAGGTCACTGTACCGGCCCACTGTGGCAAATCACAGCAGATTACATGACAGTTGTGTAATATGAAAAGCTTTGTCACACGGCTTTCATTGTGTACTATTGTGATGAGCTCTGTGATTGGTCACAGCCATCACACAGTATAGACAGGGCCAATCACAGCCCATCTGTACCATGTAATTAGCTTTGGCTAAACACAGCTAATCACAATAGTAAACACTGAATGAGTAGTTTTCATTCAGAAAAAAATGGTTGCTTATACTGTAACTGTAAAATCCACAGTTATAAGCAATCGTGGTGTGGGAAAAAATCCTGATCACTTCCCCAGAGTAGTACAGTGTTACTATGGTGAATCTATATAGTTCTGTCGACTGTATGTAAAAACAAAATTGGAAAAAAGAAAAAAAGTAATAAAATATAATATATATATATATTTACATACTGTCATCAGTCCCTGATCACTACCACACCAGTTACACTATGATGCGGTACTGCACTGGTAAACAGTATGTAAAACATTTTTAAAAATCGATTTTCAGATATACTGAATATACCTTAGTTTGTGTACCCTATAACCTTCCTACAGACTAAATAATATACACTGATGTGGGTTATTTTCACCAAAGAAATATAGCAGAATACATTTTTGCCTAAATTTATAAAGAAAGAATATTTATTTGCAAAATTTTATAACAGAAACGAAGACTTTTTTTTCAAAACTTTCAGTCTTTTTTCATTTATTTTGCAAAAAAGAAAAAACCCAGTTTGTGTGAAAAAAAAGATAATTTCATATGGGTACAGGGTTGCATGACAGTCATTCAAATTGTGACAGTGCTGAAAATTGGCCTGGGCCGGAAGGGGGTAAAAGTGTCGGGTATTGAAGTGGTTAAATTATGATGTTGAGTGACCTATTTTAGATTATGCTCTCAAGCCTAATATTTGTGTTGCTGTTTACACTGTAAGCAACTGTATTCTACTTTTCCCCACCAATATGTGCTTTGGCAGATTTTATAGTTTACTTGATCAAGCCTTCCTGTGTGGACAAGTCATTCATGGAATTACATACATTACCTGCCATGGTCAGTACTTACAGCAAAACTTTCAAAGGTAAGAGGCCACATTAAGGCTGGATTCACACCTATGCATTTTTAGTGCTTTTTGCATTTTGCAGATTTGCACTACAGTCCATGTAACATGGTTTCCTATGGAACACGTTGTGCAAATCTGCAAAATGCAAAAAGCACTGAAAATGCATAGGTATGAATCCAGTCTAAATGTATACCCCGTTTCAACACCATTTTCTTTGAAGAGAAACACATTCAAGACTGACTTTGTCTCGAAATCCTCCTTTTTACCATGAAAAGTGTAAGTAAAAAAAATTGTCTTAATCTCACCAATAACATGATTGCCATTATAAGGTAATATTTTACACCCCCAGGCTTTAGTGACAATAGCAAATTGAAAAACAGGTTGATTTATAAATAAGGTGAAGCTGTGTTGACTTTGAATATAAACTTTGCAAAGTTAATATGCTCTATTTTTGTAGTAAATCAACTCCATTGAGTCCCAAAAAAAAGTTTACAATACAGGTTTTAATAAAAATATCATTTTAATGATAGTAAAAAAGCTTAAATAGTCATTTCAAATCATATAACAAAATAAATATGTTAAAATAAATTATTAATTTACAAAAGATCAACAAGCACTACCATGTGCAAAATGTATATATAACATATATTTTTTTTTAAAAATCCTCTTGTTTCTATAAAACGATACACACAACATAGTAAAAAAAGAAACATTAATTTTCAATTCTGCTTGACATATATATATATATATATATATATATATATATATAACAAAAATACTGTGCTTTTTCGAAACACATTACGTTTCTGTCAGTAAAAAGAAAAGGAGCTGCTCAGTATAAATAATAACTACCTTCATTTACATAATTCACTTTAATACCGCTAGGCTACATGAAATACCGTACAACAGACTTGTACTTAAAATGCCATGAACACTGATCCTCATGATACAAATTATCACAAATTTGGCTTTGTGTTCTAGCATGTACAACACTAGTCTGATCCTCAAACATTGGCTTAAGTCATTGCTTTTAGCAATCATGGTCTATACATTTAGCCATAGAAGTAAGATGACGGTCACCCAGTGTGGCTGACTTTGTTTTGACTGCTTGACAATCTCATGTCCCTGGCCAGCAGGAGACATTCTCTGCTCATTGATCTGGGGGCAACAGCAATATTAAATATTTTGGAGTGCTATTTTACATTCTTGTTGCAATCAGGCACTTTCTTTTCATTTTGGTTGCTTACAAGCTGCCAAAAGTCAGTTAATTAACTCCTCTTCAAAGTCAGTTCCATTCTTTAAACCTATACATGGCTCAGTAATAGTACATATATGAAAAGGCGATAAAAAGCAAACACTGATTACAGCAGTTGACATATTTGCTTCAGGCTGTATATTTCGGTCTTTGGCAATGCCCATAGAGCCCATATTTCCATAGATTCACAAAGGTTAGGAGATATGTCTTCTGTAAATTCGACCGGAGTAAGCCTTCCTTTGAAACTTATCTTTTTTTATCAGTCAAGTAAAATCCAGTGATAATTAAGATGCAGTGGTTTGAGCTCTGTAAATGCAAAGAAAGAACATTTAAATTGATTGCATCTTTGGAATTATAGTTACAATATTTGAAAAATCTAATTATTCCCGTAAAACATCTTGAAGCAAGCCAGTTTAGAAAAATATTTGCATACCCCATAGCTAGCCTTGTTAAAAAAGAAATTCTATATATCCCTTAGAAGTTTTTGAATACTGAGTTATGGAAAAAAACATTTGCATACCCCTTAGCTAGCCTTGTAATAAAATAAAAAAAGAAAAGCAAATATATTTATCCCTTAGTTTGAGTATTAAAAAAGTTATAATATAGATACAATTTTAATACAGTGGTTTTTTTTGCTAGGTCTTGAATATGACTTGTTTGTTTTATTAAACAGGGTCAATTGATCCTCTGAATACTAACATTTATAGGCAAAGTTGATCCAGGGAATATCAGATTGCCTCTCGAGGGATCAGAAAGGAATTTTTTCCACTGCTGGAGTAAATTGGATCATGCTTTGCTGGGGTTTTTTGCCTTTCTCTGGATAAACAATGGGTATAGGATTGTATATATGGGTTTGTATGATTTTTTTTTCTCTTTTATTGGTTGAACTAGATGGACTTGTGTCTTTTGACTTTTTGTGACTAACTATGTGACTCCATCTGTTTATTTTAATTTCAAAGAAAGTAGATGAGAGCAAGAAGTATGTAATATTTTAACAGTGCGCTAGTGCTGTTACAGTAATGCAGTAAAATACTATAACATTCATTGAATGATCTCCCCCCTGCCATGCATGCATTGTGCCAACCTGTCTGTGGGATAAATAAGGCCCCACTGAGATCAATGGAACTGACACCTTGTTTTGAAAAATGGAAAGAGTGGGGAAAATACATTTCTGTAGGGGTTAAAAAAGTATATTGGCTCTTGCCCAAAATCATTTTTGGTGGAGGGATTTGAATTTCCATAAGAGTCATGCCATGGTATACACAGAAGGCCACTATAATAACATAATGATTATTTGTACTTACGTATCCAGAAATCTGTTGATGATCTTCTTGACCCATGGAGCGGAAGGCTCTAAACACACTTGCAGACCACTTTTCATGGTGGCACTGTTGGTTGAGAAAGCAGCCATGTCAGACATTTAATCAACAAATTATCATGACATACTACATTAAATATGTGTGCTTCTAATATTAAAGACAGTTGGGAGTGGAATAATTTTTAAATATTTAATGTAAAATCCTCTGGAAATGTAAATCCAAAATTGAAAGGATCACCTGAATATACAGCAATTTACTAAATTAAGATATATGTTCTATATACATTCCGGCTGCGTTCAATTTTTTGCAGCATTCAGAACAGTCTTAAAGACTGGGGAAAAGAAGTCTTGATTTCCCTTGCTAATAACAATAACATTTTGAATTTTATTTAATTACATTTTTACTTTAATTTCAAACTTATGTGTTTTAAAAAGAAAAACACTGTATATAAGCAAGAATAAATAAAGGTCTGAAAAGATATAAAAATTAACCCCGTTTTATGATGTGTTGTTTAGCTGTCACAATACTTACATGACCTCCACATGCTGGCAGTGTGGGCCTTTTGGAATCACTTCAATATTCAGGAAATGTTTGCCAGCTATTTGCTTGCTCTCTGTTCTTATACATTGGCACCTAAGCTCTTGTGCTGATACCACCGGCTTCCCTAAAAAGAAAAAAAAAATGACATTAATATATGATTATCACATAATTATTGGAAAGTTCAGCAAAATTGCCATATTGGAAAATAAACATTTTTTTTTATTTTTTTAAAGTAGATATTGTTTAAAAATACATTTCTCTGTACATCACAAAGGAATTTGTCAGGTAGCATGATATTCTGTTTAATTTACCATATACAGTTTTCAAGTTCAGGTTTCATAAATGCTTATAAATGTGTTGTATTACAATTATATAATAATGAAAAAATATACTAACGTATTGTTATATTATATTTTAAGCCATGATACCCTTGTATGTTAAAATAACACAAAAATAGCAACGAGCTGCATTTCTAAAAACAGTCAATTTGTATATAATAAAAAATAAATATGTTGCCTATAGCAACCAGGTTGCCCCTATCATTTTCTAGCCTGCATTAAAAACACAGAAAGTTTAATTAAAGACCGTTTTATACATGAGATCTGTAGTCTATGTAGATCAAATCTTACATGCGGCACTGATGTTATTCCTTTGAGCTTACATTGCCTTGAATAACCTAGCTGTGAGTCACAGAGATGGCAGAATTCTTACCTTCGGAGAGAGTAAAACATGTCAGGAAGATTGCCAGGACTGCAAGGATACACCGTGTAGCTTTCATTGTGAGAAGTGTTCTTGTCAGTTTATGACTGAGGCTGTGGTTTTCAGCTGTGTCTGAAGAGTAATGCTCAAACAGCAGGAGCCTAGCCCCTTATATTCCAGCTGTGTTGCGAAAGAGGAATTTCCAGATTTGCCAGTTCCTTTTAAAATGAGTAATGAGTAAAAGTGTCACCACTATGCTAATGTATATAGCCTGGGGAAACCCATCTTTTGGGAAAGTCTTCAAGGATGACGTTTCATCATGTGCAGAATAATTTTTCCAAAACTGGATGTCTATATTTGTAGTATGTGATATACATAACATTGCCTTTATATTTCAACCACAGATGGAAAAAATGCATTTTTTGTTTTAAAATGTTTTTTTTGTATAAAAACTTTTATTTCTAGGAATTTACTGGTTTAATATGCTTGAGGTGATTGTAGCCGTATTAGTGCAATTGCGACATAGAAAACTGAGTACGGTCCGTGATACTTTTTTTATTTATTTGCACTAACATACATACGGACAGTACTCCATTTTCTCTGTTTTAATATGAAATATTAAGAAATGTTTTTTTGTTTTTTTTTCCATATACATTAGATAGTGACCAAATTTTTTGAAAAAAAAAATGTTAAGTAACCATTAATTGTTTTCTCCCTTTTGAATACCAATACATGTACAGCCATTTCATATAGGAGTATAAATCCACCATTTGTTAATGATTTTATTTGCAGTCTAATCAGAGGACAAAATAATGTTGCATTGAAGACAGCAGCAGACACTCCTGGTCTGGACAATCTCAGGGGAAAAAGCAACTGGACACTGATAAGGCCGGCACCAGATGTATATAATGATGCATGTCCCCCACCCCTCACCATAGCCTAAAATCTAATGGTTGCAAAAAACAGCTGTTTCTGTTTAAGAAAGTGCCGCCAATTGCATATGCTTGAGTAAAGTAGGATCATGTCTGCATAACAACCATCCTCAGTTGTCTTTTGATGACACAAAAAGCAAACTCAGCATATTTCTATTCCCCACAGAGGTGCCTAGCCACACTCACATACCAGGATGTGCACTGCTTTTCTTTGAAGAAATCTACTTTTTTCAGGATACTGCTTACGCATAATTAACATTTCTATATGTTCTCTATTACATGGCAAATCTTCTACCATCACTTTCATTAGCTCACCAGCCCATGGTTTTCTTTTGGGGGAGGGGCAAACAACCACCCCCCACGGTCGGCTGGTGGCACCCCACCGCCTGCTCTAGGTCAGACAGTTGGCACTTACCCCATAGGTTGTGGGCGGGCAGCGCTCCGGTGGACGGCGGGCAAAGGCTCTTGTGTCCTCTTCTCCTCTTCTGCATCACGGTGGCTTCCGCCGTGCATCTCCTCCCACCTCTTAGGCATCCAATAGGATCATCTGTCCTTTCAGCCAATTGGGTAACGGGTCTCAAGACCTACTTCCTGATTGCCCAAGAGGAGGATCAGTGTGGAAATAGCGAATATTCATTCGCTATTGTCATACAACTGGGTGGGCTCTGAGCGCAGTGCTCTGCGCCCTGAACCCATCCTTTTTTGAAGCCTATTAGAGCCTCTGGCTCTAATCACGTGCTTAAAAAAACCCCACCCCCTCCCCATTGGAATCCATGGTCCGGCGCCCTGAATGTAGATCAGGGGGCCAGACGCATCAATGGGGGGGTGGTGCCCATGCACCCCTAATGGATGGGCCCTTGCTGTTTTGTACCACTTTCTCCACCCTATTAGATTGTAAGCTCTTATGAGCAGGGCCCTCTTAACCCGCTTGTATTTTGTTGTGTTGTAATTGTACTGTCTCTCTTTATACTGTAAAGCGCTGCGCAAGTTGTTGCGCTATATAGATCTTGTATAATAATAATTATAATCAGTCTTTAGTAATGTGGACAATGAGGATTAATGCACAAAAAGTAATTGGTTTAACCGAAAATTGTTTTTTTTTTATTTTTTTTACTTTATTTTAATTTACTTTTCCTTTATTTTGTTTTGTGTTTTTTTTTTCAAAATAACTAATAGAATCATTTGAAGATTTAAAAAACACGTTTAGTGTATTAATTAAGACACTTTTGATAGTTAAATAATACATTTATATAAAGGTCTATACATCAGGCCAAAAAAGAGAAATTTGGTTCCAAATGAGGGTTATGATAAAATGTTTTAATGCTGGTTATCACAACCTAACATTGTGAAGACTGCCCTTAAGAAAAGTGTTTATTTCTAGATGCACCTCCAAACCTCGAAGTACCAGGTATTTTTTTAATTCCCGAAGGCTGAAGAAAGTGGCAGGGAGGGATGGGCTGTTGAGAAGGGGTGGCATTAGAGCCTAATTAAACTCACTTCAAAAAATACGCATAAGCCTTTAATATTAAAAGCCTAACTTTTAGGGCAGGTTCACGCCACATGAAGTCCCGTGCATTTTTTTTCTGCATCAGAAGTGCATGGACAGTAGGCTACATGGATTTCAATGGCAAAGCTCACATCATTACAGTGCGATCCTGTTGACATCTGCACCCCGGGAAATGTAGTTTTGGTTTTGTTTGAATGCATTTGTTAGGTTGATATTTAGTTTCTTTGTATTCCTTCTGTTGGCCCGGTTCATTTTCAGGATTTGTTTAGTTTCTTTGGAATGCTTTGGTATATTGGTAATACTGGGTGGATTTGCAATGTTTTCCAAATGATTTATTCTATTTTCGGACGGATCCAGATTCATTGTGAATAATAGCTGGTTGTTAAGAAGTGGGCAGCCCTTGGGATTGGCACATTGATATGTTTGAAAATAGAATATATGTTTGGGAAATAATTAACACAAAGGAAATGCATAAATTGATCGATTACCAGAACAATAACCATTCAAAATTAAGGACACTTACAGTATATAGTGATCATGGTTAATTGAATAAAGGTAAAAGAAAAAGCACAGAGGCAAAGAATGGGGCTTTAAATGAGGCCTGTCACTGTAAAATATTCTACATAGCCTATTTGCATAGTGTTCATATATTGATGTTTATTCAATACTGTACTTATTTGTAGTTATATACTTGTGATACGTTTATCCGATACATCTTATAAAATGTCACTGTCCGGAGTAAATTTCGGGGTAAGAAACGGAGACACGAAAAAGAAAATGGAAATAAGTTAATTGGTACTAGTGATATATGACATTCACAGGAATTAAAACTTACCAATAACAAGACCATTAGCTAGTTAAATACGTAAAGGAAACACAATTAATAAAGGGTTTGTATATAAGATAAAAGTTTGTATAGTTACACGGTTAGGGTTCCCGACGGGTGAAGAATTGTTGGTCGATAATAAGTGTTACTTAGACCTAGGCAGGCTTTTATCTTATTTAGT
>BLSH010530817.1:562094-574362 GCA_018402905.1 Glandirana rugosa
GAAATTTACTCCGGACAGTGACATTTTATAAGATGTATCGGATAAACGTATCACAAGTATATAACTACAAATAAGTACAGTATATTTGTTTATGTATAACTAGCAGTCTATGTTATATTATTAATCGTACAGTGTCGTAAGTATACACATAGTTACCACAAGCAAAGGGTTTACTCTAAATATATATAGCTAAGATGGACCTTCTTTAAACCTTGTATATTAGATCTTTTTCCCTAGACTGCATTTGGTATTGTTAATACTCATTGATTGTTTTATATATGTCTCCAATTGATATAAGATACCCTATGTATTATTTGATTATGCAGAGGTACTTTTTGGATTTATAAACGAACACCATTGATACACATATGAATGCTGTGACATGCTAATTATTATATTGTATCTGACGATCAATATGTATTTGTTTATATGACATGAATAAACATCAATATATGAACACTATGCAAATAGGCTATGTAGAATATTTTACAGTGACAGGCCTCATTTAAAGCCCCATTCTTTGCCTCTGTGCTTTTTCTTTTACCTGTATTACTAGGGGTGGAGGCCTGCCACTGTGGGTCGCCATGTCGCACATTTTTTGTTAATTGAATAAACTTATAGCTATTACTGTATGAGGACATTATCACCTAATATATAAAAGAAGTAAGAATAATGATTTAAAAATAAGGACACTATTTTGGTTGCATTTCATATTTTTTATTTTTATTTTTGTGTATCATTTTGTATTGTGGATTTCACATTGAATCACACCAGTGGTTGTGGACAGTGCTGCACTTAGATATTGTTTTTCTTTTTATAGATAGAAATAATATGTTTAAAACATTAACACCCACATACTTGCTGTCTAGCTGTATATGTTTTGTAATGCAAACATCGCCTAACATTGTTGTATAAAAATAACTAGCCAGAACTTAGCATGTACAAACCTAAAGTGTATGTTGAGTACCAAAAAAAAAAATAAAAATAAAAAATGGTATATCTCTGCAATACAAACACATTTCACAGGTTTTGGGTAAAAACACTGCAAGTACAGAATTATAACTGTTGAACCTACCAGAAATCAAATTAATTCCTAACTTGCTGTAGTGAGCAAGGTTGCCTGAAACCCCAGGTAGTATTGTTAGCCTTGCTTAGTTATCCTGTGCTGGACTACAGAACACCTCCTACTTATGTTTTGGAGATGGGTAGGTGTTCTGTAACCCAGCACAGGAGAATCAGGCCGGGCTGATAACACTATTTGGGATTTCAGTGCAGCAGAGACACTGTTTTTATCTCACCATGGCAAGTTAAGAGCATAATTTATTTTTGGCAGGGTGAATAGGTATTTTTTTGCACCTGAAGAGTTTTTAAAGAGAAAAAACATGGGGAAATGTGATGTATTGCATACAGTAGATGTAATGCATATGTGCTCCTGAATGGTGCATTTGGCCATTCTTTATATACTTTTTATTAAAGATATGGTGCAAGAGCTGTCATTTAGGGAACTTTCTATTTTTGTGGAAGGCCATTTTCAAAACAGAGCTCCAGCTAAAAACAACAAGATAAAAAAGATAAAATAGCAACGCCAAGCCAAGCAATATTCATCTTGAATGCAGATATTTCCCCAACAGTATTTTTTTCTGCAGCTAGATGTCCTCAGTGAGCTGATAGCCAACATTACTAAAAAAAATATACTAAAAAATGATGTTTCTACAATGCCAGTTGGAACTGTGAACTTGAACTTAGACAAGAAAAGGAAACAATAGCTGCACACCAACATTTAAAAAAACTGACACCATTTAAATGTGGTCACTTTGCCTTTGCACATGCATTTGTATTGTTGTTTAGAAGGTTTTTTAGTTTTTAGTTTTGCTTATCAAGACATGGGGAGAGCTGATTACCCCTGTGTGAGGTGTGAGTGTCCTCTATTTAGAGGTTTGGTCTTCCTTTGGGTTTTGAAGAAGCACAATGTATGTGTGAAATGTCATCACCCCTTGGTCCGTTGTCACAGTGCTGGGGGCAGTCTTTCAATAAACCTGTTGGACTGATGTTTGTGTGCAGCTAATTTTTCTTATTTGGTCTACATGTTCACAGTTGTGAGCCAGAGCTAGCACCCAGCCCTTCCTCTCTGGTGGATTATCAGAGCAGCGTTTTGTCTCAATGTCCCTGACTGAACTTACATTAACATTTTTTTCTGAACCAATTCCCAATCACTCATAATTATAGAACTACGTATAGTAAAAAGGAAATTTAGGGAGTATGATATTCCAAAGACATACTAAATCTAGTTGTGTTTATACGTAAAAACTAAAATCTAAACGTTATGCATATCACACATTAAAATAAGTTTGCAAGCCTAAGGTGTGGTTATAAAATCAATACAGCAATAATACCCATAAAGTTTCTAGTTTCAATTCAAGCAAGCACACGGTAACCCCCTGTTCAAACCACTCTAGACCAAAACTGTAGTTCATGTCCACAGCATATTGCATATGAGAGTGGTTTAATTTGGGCTGTATACAATCCGTGCCTCCAGGTAATTGAATCTTCGGAAGGTACAGCAATTGAAAATGTGTCTATGACAATTAAAGGAGTAACATCCCTAGTCATAGAGCAAAGATGCAGGAGTTGGGCCCCGACAGAGCTGATGGTGCCTCCCCGTGTCTTCTCTGATCGTCACAGTGTAATTTGTGACTCTTTGGAACCAACAGTCCCCCCAACACCTAGAGCATATGCAAAACCCCAGGCTAAATGCTGCCGGACTATGTGGCAGCCTAGAAAAGGGGCAAGAGCCACACTGGAGTAGAGCTGCTGGCAGCTCTCCATGCACAGGTTGAGAGGTGGCTGACTCCTTCAGCTAGTCAAGGCCTTGTGTGACAATGGCATCAAACTGCTGGTGACCCTTAAGCTGGGAAAAAACACACATGTCCCTTGTCTGACACATGTCTTCCCTTCCTCTACTCTTCCTTCCTCCTTCACCTCTTCCTCCTCCTCCTCCACCTTCTCCTCCCTCTACTCCTCCCCTGCTTGCTTTCTTACAACTTCCTCTTCCTCCCTCTACTCCTCCTCCCCTTTCTCCTTCACCTCTTCCTCCTCTGGCTCTTTTTGTGTGATTATAGCATGAGAAGAGTCTCTGGAGAGCTGAGGTTATATGAGGAAAATATGCCTACCAAATATTACCTTGCAGAGAACTGCTAACAACAGCCCTTTTCCTCCAGTTCATGGCCTGGGCAGTCCCACATTAACAAATTTCTCCACACGCTCACAGTTTTTAAAAAATATATATTTTCATTTTCATTAAATGTTTAATAAAAGTCACAGATTTTGTTTTATTTATAACTATTTTTTTTTACAGTAAAACTGTCCCTGTCATGGTCAAGCAAACACAGGCATGGACAGCAATGCAAACTGGGTAAACATACTGGCAGCAGGAAGGGGGACCCAATTTTGAGAGGCTAATTTGTGATGAAGAAACCAACTTTAAAAAATGAATTGGACCTGGATCACAGGGGACTATCAAATGTCCAATGCAGATGTTACTGATAAAAAATAATACATAGATTTTCTATATGTTTTGTGAAGAAAAGATCAAACACTTTTTGGGTATTTGGGGATACGACAAGGGGCTGTGGTGTTGTGGGTGCACAGTGATTTTAGATTTCTTTCCAAAGAATGCAATAAGGTGCTGTGGATAAAATGTACAGTAGTCCTTGAATGGACTGTTAGTAATAAGTTCCTAGCATGCTCTAATTGGGCCATGCTAAAAGTTATGATGATAAAAAAAAGGAAAATCCCAACAAATATAAAAAAATGTAACTAAAGCGTTGACAGTTGCTTAAAGCTGGCCATAGACAGTTCAAATCTCTGCCAGCACTCTCTATTGTCGGCTTAACTCAGCCCCTGCTTTCAACGCATCAGGGAGATGTAGGTGACATAATCGTGCCTCGCCGCTGCCTATTGTAATAGCTGGGTTGTTAGGAAAAACAGCCATTTTCGGACACTTGGCGCGCCTGTGTGCGTTCACGCACGCGTGCGTGGCATTGGCGCCAAACAAGCCTATTTAAGTGGACTACACCCTGCAGCCAGTGCTGTCCGTTCTACAGCATCTGAGTACCTGTGAGCCCCAGCTCTGTTCCTGTTTCCTGTTCCTGTGTTACTACCAGCTTTCTGATCTGACCCGGCTTGACCTGACCTGCTGATTATCTGCCTGCACCGACCCCGGCTATCCACGACCATCCGATTGTCTGACCCCTCTGTAAACTTTGCTTGAACTTGACCACTCTCTTGCCTGACCCCTTGTATCGCACAGCCAGCCAGCTGCCATCCCAGCCTGCACTACCACCGTTCTGATCTGCACGACCACCTGGAGCATCACATCACCACCAGTGACCATCCAGCCCTCGTGCCATCCCGCACTTTTGGACTTCCTGTCTGCTCTACCAGGGGTCCCTGAATCAGGTGCGCAAGAGCGGCTGTTCCCTGCACAAGCCAGACTCCACCACCAGGATCGTGACAGTAACGGACAGCCATGAACGAGTCTGCGCAGGGAACCTGCTCCTCCATGGACAATCTGTGTGCTCACCTTGCTGGTCTCACACAGGCAGTATAGAATCTGCAAGATGGCTATACCCGGTTGGAGGAACGGGTACAAGAGCTCTCAACTCCCCCAGCCTCTGGAGCTGCTCCATCCGCAGTCCGCACCATCGTGGCCCTGCCCTCGGAGCCCAAGGTCCCGCTGCCCGACAAATTCTCAGGGGATGGACGCAAGTTCCAGGCCTTTTGGAATGTGTGTGAGCTCTAATTCGGCCTCCAGCCATGCACCTTCTCCCTCAAGGCCACTAAGGTGGGGCTCATGTTCTCCCTGCTGCAGGACGAACCCCAGTCATGGGCCCATAGGCTATGGGAGCAGAATGCTCCGGAGGTTGCCACATTGGCCTCACTCTTCCAAGCCATGGCGCAACTCTATGAGGACCCCCACCAGGCTGCTACAGTGGAGGCCGCCCTGCATGCACTCCAGCAGGGTCGCCCCCCAGTGGAGGACTATGTTTCGGAATTCTGGCGCTGGAGCGCAGACACAGCCTGGAACAGTGCCTCTCTGTGCTTCCAATTTCGGATGGGGTTGTCTGAACCCTTAAAGGATGAGTTAGCATGAGTAGGGTTACCTCAGACCTTGGATGCACTGATTAACCTGGCCATCTCAATTGATCGGCGTCTCAGAGAGAGCTGTGCCGAAAGGTCGTCAGGGCAGTCACGCCCCACCTGGATGCTCCCACGGGTCCCCAGTTACCCAAGTCCGGCTACGCTCAGCCCAGTGACCTCCTCCTCCTATTCCCAGGACTCCTCCGAGCCCATGTAGATCGGGCTCCTATGCCCGTTACTCTCCGCCAAGGAAAGGCAACGACACTTCTCCCTGATTCTGTGCCTGTACTGTGGCAAACCAGGCCATGTGGTCAGAGCGTGCCCTGCCAAGCGCGGTAAGTGTTCCCCAGATATCCAGAGTGGCTTACCCAGCTCACCAAGCCTAACCTCTCACTTTACACTTTACTCTGTCCCAGCCATCATTGACTCCGGAGCGTGCAGCTGTTTCGTTGACCAGGACTTCGCAGTGCTGCACCGCATCTCGTTACAACTGAAGTCCCACAAGATGATCATATGGCTGGCAGATGGGTCTCATATCAAATCTGGAACTGTCACCCACGAGACCGTCCCTCTTCCTTCCACAACACCGCAAGGTCATCAGGAACTCCTACAGCTAGACACCATTACTTCTCCCCTCTGTCCCATCACTTTGGGTCTGCCCTGGCTTCGGGCACTCAGCCCCAGCATTGAGGGCCATCCAGTTCAGGTCATCTTACCGCCGGCGGCATTGCTTGAAGTCTGAAGGAGAAGCAGTCCCACCATTACTCTGCCTGGACTCCTATGCTGAATCAGACATCCGTTCATTACTTCCATCTGCTTACCATCCATTCCTGGATGTCTTCAGCAAAAAAGGGGCTGACAAACTACCTCCTCACAGACCTTACGACTGCACCATTGAGCTCTGGCCATGGGCTGAAGTACCCTTCGGAAGGATTTACCCTCTCTCGGAACCTGAACTAGCGGCCCTCAAGGCCTGCCTTGACGACAATTTGGAAAAGGGGTTCATCCGGCCCTCCACGTCTCCTGCAGGGACTTGCATTTTCTTTGTAAAAAAAAAAAGACCATTCACTATTGCCGTGCATAGACTACCGGGAACTCAACCGGATTACCATTAAAAACCGGTATCCTCTGCCTTTGGTCCCAGAGTTGTTCCAGAGGTTGGGAGCGGTGACCATCTTTACCAAACTTGACCTGCAAGGAGCGTACAATCTCATCCGCATCAGGGAAGGATATGAATGGAAGACTGCATTCCGCACCCACTTTGGTCATTATGAATATTTAGTCATGCCCTTTGGACTATGTAACGCTCCCGCAACCTTCCAACATTTTGTAAACGATGTGTTCTGGGACTTACTCCACCTCTTTGTTATCATTTATTTACATGATATCTTAATCTTCTCCTCTTCCCTTGAGGAGCACCGCATACATGTCGCCAAAGTCTTGGGTCAGCTCCGGCAACACGGCTTGTATGCCAAAGCAGAAAAGTGTGCTTTTGAGCAGCCTAGCATCCACTGCCTTGGACTGATTATCTCCATCACGGACATCCATATGGATCCTCAAAAGGTACCCACTATCCTGGACTGGCCAGCACCGACAGACAGAAATGGGGTCCAACGGTTCATGGGCTTCGCAAATTTCTAAGGGAAGTTCATTAAGGGCTTCTCAGCCATTGTTGAACCTATTACCCAGCTGACCAAACAGAACGTCCAGTTCCGTTGGTCCCCCGAAGCCCAAACTGCCTTCCAGAAACTCAAGTCTTTGTTCACCTCCGCACCCATCCTGGAGCACCCGGACCCGGCTCTGCCATACGTCCTAGAAGTGGACACTTCTAAAACCACAGTAGGGGCCATCCTCTCCCAGCGCCAAGGCACCAAGGCCTTGCTCCACCCAGTAGCCTTCTTTTCCCGCAAACTGTCTGCACCAGAACGGAACTACGACGTGGGGGACAGGGAGCTACTGGCTATCAAGTCGGCTGTAGAGGAATGGCGGTACCTACTTGAGGGGGCCACACATCCCATTCTCGTTTACACGGACCACAAGAACCTGGAGTACCTAAGAACGGCCAAGAGACTGAGACTCCGACAGGCCCGCTGGGCACTTTTTTTCTCCAGGTTCCAGATCCATCTGACCTACTGGCTGGGATAAAAAAAAAAGTAAAACCTGATGCTCTGTCCGGATGTTCTCTGAGTCAGGTCAGGAGACACCGCTCTGCCTGGCACCATACTCCTGGCAAGGAAATTCCTGCTTACCCATGAGGATGTGCTGTCCCAAATACGATGAGACTTGGCGGGCTCCTCTAACCCCTGTGATGCCAGACTAACTGCTAAAGACGGCCTGTGGTGGTTGGGTCACAATGTGTTCGTCCCGGCAAGCCTGCGCCTCCTAGGGTCCTAGGTCTTTGCCATGACCACTAATTGGCTGGACATTTCGGGTCTCAGAAGATGGCTGAACTGCTCTCCCGGTCCTTCTGGTGGCCAAGCACTATGGAAGACTAGAAGAGATATGTCAGGGCTTGTCCCATTTGTGCCCGGAATAAGACAGATAAGGCCAAAACCTGGAGCCTCCTGAACCCGCTCCCGGTGCCTGAGCACCCATGGTCGCAACTGGCCATGGACTTCATTATGGAACTGCCCCCATCTGAAGGATACTTCACCATCTTTGTGGCCGTTGACAGCATGACGAAGATGGCACACTTCCTACCCATGAACGGTTCCCCCACAGCAGCCAAGACGGCTAACATCTTTGTCAAGGAAATAGTCTGACTCCACGGAGTGCCCAGCAATATTTTTTCTGATTGGGGGGGTCCAGTTTAACTCTAGATTCTGGAAGGCCCTGTGTGCAGCATTGGAGATCATCCACTTACCATCCCCAGAGCAACGGCCAGACAGAAAGAATGATTCAGACTCTAGAACAGTACCTGCGTTGCTTTTCTTCGTTCTCTCAAAACAACTGGGTTGCACTGTTACCACTGGCCGAGTTTGCTTACAACAACACCATCTACTCAGCCACCAACCAGTCCCCATTCTGGGCTAACCAAGGATTCCATCCCACGTTCCTTTCTGAGTTGAATACTGAAAGCCCAGTTCCTTCCGCACAGGATTCCTACAAGCCAACAATAAACTCCTGCAGGACACCCTGTCAAAAAAAACAGGAACAGAACAAGGAGGCCTCCTTGACAAGAGAAGGCGGGGGAGTTAGAGCTCCAACCGGGCAACCGCGTCTGGTTGTCCACCAGAAACCTCAAGCTTGCTTGCCCTTCGAAGAAGCTGGGTCCCAGATTCCTGGGGCCATTCCCAATCAAGAGGAAGATCAACAGGGTGGCGTTTGAATTGGATCTTCCCCCTTCCCTACTGATCCACCCGGTTTTCCATGCTTCGTTGCTGAAGCCTGCTGTCCCGGACCCTTCCCAGGACGGAAGACAGGTCCGCCGGACCCGATCCTGGTAAATGGAGAGGAGGAGTTTGAGGTGGAAGCCATTTTGGACACTCGGAGGAGGGCTGGGTCCACCCAGTACTTGATAAAATGGAAAGGGTATGGACCCGAACAGAATTCCTGGGAGCCAGAAGAAAACGTCCATGCACCAGGATTAATTCAAGCCTTCAGAAAAAAACACCAAGAACTTGGCACCCGGCAAGGCATCCGGAGGCTGTCCCTTGGGGGGGCAATGTTAGGAAAGACAGCCATTTCCGGACGTTTGACACGCATGTGCGCGTTCGCGCACGCCGTTGGTGCCAAACAAGCCTATTTAAGTGGACTACACCCTGCCCCAGCTCTGTTCCTGTTTCCTGTTCCTGTGTTACTACCAGCTTTCTGATCCGACCCGGCTTGACCTGACCTGCTGATTATCTGCCTGCACCGACCCCGGCTATCCACGACCATCTGATTGTCTGACCCCTCTGTACTTCTGCTGCCAGTCCGTTAACAAACTTTGCTTGAACTTGATCACTCTCTTGCCTGACTCCTTGTAATGCACAGCCAGCCAGTTGCCGACCCAGCCTGCACTACCACCCTTCTGATCTGCACGACCACCTGGAGCATCACATCACCACCAGTGACCATCCGGCCCTCGTGCCATCCCGCACTCTTGGACTTCTTGTCTGCTCTATCAGGGGTCCCTGAATCGGGTGCGCAAGAGCGGTTGTTCCCTGCACAAGTCAGACTCCACCACCAGGATTGTGACATGGGTGCTCAAAATCCCGCAATAATATGCCCCTACAATGGATTGGAGTGCATTCCTGTAGGAGTTAAAGCTCTTAACTATTCCAAGAGGCAGCAGTGAGGCAGGGTGATGCCATCTGCACTTCGGAAGCTGTGTACAGGTGAGTATTTTTTTTTTCTTCTCTAAATAGTTTTTCCATGTGATTTCACTCTGGCGAATGTCATGGAAGGTCCACTTTAAAAGATGACCTGTTTGAAAGCAAATGCAGCCAGCAAGAATTAGGAAATATGCCCTTGAAAAAAACACATACAGCCTGTCATCACTGTAGTACATGTAGACAGAACAGGCTGTAAAGAGACTGCAGGACATCAGAAGAATTGAGATGTAACAAAGGATGAAAAAGGTAAAAACCTTTCCCTCCCCCCATTTCTGTAAGATGCAAAGCGTTTTACTACCTACAGATCAGTAAAGGTTTACATTTACTTTAACAGTTTTGCCTGTGCCTACCAACCCTACAATAATCTATCCCTATGCAATTTTGTCAGCAGCACTTCCTATCCTTTCCCTATGACACCTAGAGCACATTGTCAAGTGTGACCTCACCGTTTTATAACGAAGGGGCTGGCTTACCCAAAAGCCTCTTTATTGGCCTTTTGAGGTCAGCTGACCTAACTTCAAAGGCTACGCAGTGCATTATGATTATTATGATGAGTTCTTGCATATTTCCTTGGGTCTGGAACCTCAAACATGCAGGATTTTCTGCAAAACCAGATCTCATCAATAATTATGAACTAAAATAATGAAACATTTTAGTAAGATAGAGCAGCAAATGGATTTAATATATATGTAAACCCAGGCTCTAACATTTCCACTAAGTTTTAACTTGTTTAAATCTGCAGCTTTTAATAACATATGACCTGGTGATCCTGCCATAAAAGTCTTTGGTCAAGCACTACCTGTCCCTTTCTGTTAAACAACCTTCCAAAGGAGGCTACAAGTAGGTGTTTCAACACACATTATGCAGACACGTTCCATTGTTGTCATGACTGGGAAGTCCACCATGAGAATGCCATGCAGCTATAACTAATGCACATGTACAGTACCTGAGCATGACGTGAATGCAATAACACTGCATGAGATCAAGAGGATAATGGAACAAATTATGAAAAAAGTAGAATAAAAGGTAACTATGTATAAATGTCACTTAAGGCTCATTCACACTATTTGCAGTGGCCAGCTTATCAGCACTGTATAAACGCCTGTAACCACTAGAGGCGCCTAAAAACAATTGTTTTCTATGTGCCTCATTCACACTGCAATACTGGTGTGATGTGCTGTGTAGTGTAGAAAAATGCAGCATGTCTGCATTTTTCTACACCAGGCTGGGCGGTACCCCATGTCAGTGCACAGCAGCACAATGCACCATGCTCTTGTGTGATAAAATGAATGAGTAGCTCATGTGAACATAGCCTTAAGGTTTACATTTAACAGTCAGAATAATAATGAATGCGTGTCAGTTGTTTGCCATTAGAAAATGTTCTTTGTATATTGCTCTTTGACTGCTACCGAAACATGTTCATAGTTTTATATCCTGTCATCCACATTCTGCCCCCAGCTACATCACATTTGTCTCAAAATACCAACCAAATCATTCTCTTCGATCCTCCCAAGACCTCCTGTTCTCTAGCTCTTTTGTCTTCTCCTCCCATGCTCACCTCCAGAACCTCTCCAGAGCCTCTCCCATCCTCTGGATCTCCTTACCCCAATCTATCTATCTCCTACTATCCATCTTTCAGCGGTACTTAAAAACCCATCTCTTATCCTACCTCTACCTAACAAATGAACTATTCTTTTCTCCATCAGCTCATTCCCCACAGTTATTACCTTTTGTAAACCCGACCTACCCTTTTAAATTGTAAGCTCTAATGAGCAGGGTCCTGTGATTCCTCTTGTATTATAACTCTACTGTCTCCCTTTATTTTTGTAAAGCTCTGTGCAAACTGTTGGCACTATATAAATCCTGTATTATAATAATAATAATCCTCTCTGACTGAACATTATTCTAACATAGTTTCAGTTTTGAACAGGTAGGAATATTGTTTTTTTAATTAGTCATTACTGTTAAAAATATATTTTCACAGATCTTCAGCACTATTTTAAAACAACAGGAGTACCATCAGCTATACTTATTAGATAAGGCAGGGCCAGATCTGGGAAAATCCGAAGAGATTCTTGGATGTTGTCCATTCAACTAACAATATGCCTGGCCATTCCCATTACACAATATCTGTTTTCAGAGGCACGCAGATATATTTTCTTTTAAGTACTTCCTTTCCCACTTTTTCCCTCTTCATTTCTTTCTACCCCCCAGGCCTTGTGAATGTCTAATTAAAAATGTTAACTTCCTAGTGCTTACACCGCTATGAGGAATTCATGATAAGAATCCTGGGGGTAATAAAAAGACCATAATACCAGACAGTGACTGCATACTGCTGTCAATGAACACTGGACTATCTTTAATGTGTAATAAACTAGAGGTTAAAGACCACTGGGACCTTTAAAGCCAAAACAAATGTTTGTTGGTTTAGGAACACTGTAGATTTTAAGCGATCTGTGCTGCCTGTCGTCATACGTCAGTGACAGACCATAATACCAGAAAAATAATGGGGGTCCTAAGAATAGTACTTAAGGAGTATCGCCACATTCGTGATCCTTCAATTGTAAAAATTAATCTGTAAGTGTTCCGGACCCCCCATCTTTCTTTACTTCTCCCTTTTTCACCCTTTCCTTCATGAATTTTCTTTTATATAGACGCACGGAGACTTTTGTCTATAACACATTACCCTTACCGGTCCGTATAACAATCAACTTACCTGTTGTAGGTTCTTAGAGAAGCCTAAAAGGGTCTAGACCGGGACGGAATAGATTATTCATATCGACTACCATGAGGACAACAAAATTTTATCACGA
>BLSH010530817.1:611089-632228 GCA_018402905.1 Glandirana rugosa
AGGGTGTTTATCTCGAAAGAAAACCACCACAAACTAGTGGCGACGCAGTAAAGACTAGCGGGTCCCAAAAAAGTGTTAAAATGGTCCAACATGTCTGCCGCAATATCACAGTACCGCTAAAAATCGCAGATCGCTGCCATTACTAGTAAAAAATAAAAAAATAAAATAAAAACCACAGAATTAATTCTCATCATCCGTAAACTGGGCAACTTTTGCGCAAACAAATCAATAAACGCTGATTGCAATTTTTTTTATCACAGATATGAGGAAGAATATAAATCGGCCAAAACTGTTGAAAAAAAAATGTTTTTTTATATTTTTTTTTTGGATTTGTATTTTAGCAAAAAGTAAGAAATCTGGGTTTTTTTGCAAAATTGTCGCTCTTCTTTTGTTTATAGCGGCGATCAGAAATGACGCAGCGGTGATCAAACACCACCAAAAGAAAGCTCTATTTGTGGGAAAAAAAGGACGCAAATTTTGTTAGGGTACAACGTCGCATGACCGCGCACTTGTCAGTTAAAACGATGCAGCGCCGAATCACAAAAAGTGCTCTGGTCCTAAAGTGTGAAATCCTTCCATGGCTGAAGTGGTTAAGGACTCTAGCTGGCAGATGTTAAAAAAGGATGGAAAACTGATGTAAACTTTATCCGTTTTTTCTTTGAAAAAAAGTGACTGAACTGATCAAACAAACGGTTCGTATGTGTGAAAGGACCCTTAGTCCCATAAATGGAATTGCCAAAAATGCTGTCCCTGCCAATAGAATGTTGTAAATACTCACCTCTCCCACTGTCTGTATGTTACATGCACCTCACCCTGCACTCTGTATTCTACATACACTGACCCCTACAATACCCTGTACATTACATACATCTAATCTTTGTACATTACATAAATCTGAAACCTGATATCTGTACCTTGTATACACCTAACCCATGCCCTCTGTATATTACATACATCTGGAAAAAAGTATCGTCTTTATGGTCTTTTACCTATTAATACCATTTGCAACATGTCCAATGTTTTTACTAGCCAGGCCTGTAAAATAATGACCCATGTACATCACACACTCCCCTAGACTATGTATATTTCAAACTGCCAACCACTGCCCACTGTGCCTTATATTCCTGACCCCTGCACTCTGTACATTACATATTGCTGATCTCCACACATGGGTGTAGCATCAGGGGTCACAGGGGTCGCAATTGCGACCCCACTTCTGCTTCAGGAGGCCCATGCGGCCTCCCAGTCACATCAAGTTTTATGACACTATGCCTGTGTGTGTGGGTGGTGGGGTTACTTGAGGGGCCGGCATGTGAGGAATAACATTGACAGACCACTCTCCTCCCCTCCGGCGCCAGGTGGGATGAGACCACTAAGTGGAATGGACAGGTCATCTGCTCAGGGGAATGACAGGACCAAGTGTGATAATCACAGAACTTTTCTCAGTTCTCTTGCACAGAATGTCTTATCCCCACTGCCTCCCACTCCCAGCAGAATGTCCTCCCTGTCCCTGCCCCTCTGTGAGCTGGTCCCGCCCCCTTCTCCCCTTACCTTTCACTGCAAGTCTGTGTGCTAGGATTTCTCCTCACCTCCCTTATCTCCTATTGCTCCCCAACATGTCCTCAGTCATGGAGGGGCCCGGCTGGGGGTACTTGCACTTAAGCTGGAGCCATCCAGGAGCCAAAGATACTACAAGCACGTTCATCAAGAGGACAGAGCATGTGGGTGGGGGGGGGGGGGGAGGGTGATATGTGGAGGGACTGCAAACATTCTACAGTTCAGGACGCTGACATGGCTGGGGGCTTCTATACATTGAAGGGACTTCCACTATACTGGGAACATCCAATATGTGGGGGGGGGGGGTGACAGTAGCCCAATATGGGGGAGGAGGGAAAGGGGAGGGGTGAGTTCTGGATATACTGGGACTTGTAGTGTGGCTATCCCTAATCCAATAAGTGTTAAAAACATAACTCAAAAAGACCTATTGGGTACTTTACACATATTTTGATTTTTTTTTACAGCACTGGTGTATTTGGTTGCAATACCCAGCAGGGTCTTATTTGGGTATTGCTACCGCAGTAATGCATTTTATTTGCATGTGGAATTATCTTGCTTTTTTTTTTGCACAATTTTGAATATTTGCCGCACTGGTGCTTTAAGTTGCAATATCCAGTAGGGTGCTATTGATTTTTTTTCCCTTGTTTAGACATTTTATTGAATATATTTCAATGTAAACAAGCAATACACATGACAAGGTCAGATCGGGAAAATTTGACCTAAGCAAGATCATCTATAGGTCAAAGTAGTAAAAGTGAGTTATCAAAGTCAGGGGGTAGGTAGTGGATGATCCAGGGCCTCCACAGTTTTTCATAGGAGACTTCAGTAGGAACCATGGTCTGAGTGATCCTGTGTTTCATAGCTTGGATGCACAGGGAGGGGGATTTCCAGGCTTTTGCAATAGTCTGTTTGGCAGCTGTGGTGACTAACAGGAGAAGTTTGAACTGGCCGTGGGTCACAGCTGAGGGTTTGTTATTCAGGAGAGCAACTGTAGGTTCAAGTGGCAATGGTGTCTCGAAAAGGGTTGATAAGATCTTGAATACTTCAGACCAGAGTTTTTACACTGTGGGGCATTCCCACCAGATGCGCGCATAGGTACTATTGATTTTTATGTCTTATATATAGTTATTTGTTATTTGCACATTCACTTGAACTTCATTGATGAATTTGAACTGTATATGGAACTTTTCCTTTTTATCTATTTATTAGGCTTTGTTTGCACATTTTTATTTGCAGCACTGGTGATTTTAGTTGCAATATCCAGTAGGGT
This sequence comes from Glandirana rugosa, assembly GCA_018402905.1. Classification (NCBI taxonomy): domain Eukaryota; kingdom Metazoa; phylum Chordata; class Amphibia; order Anura; family Ranidae; genus Glandirana; species Glandirana rugosa. The sequence goes on from BLSH010530817.1 coordinate 613,917, forward strand.
ATTCATGATTTTTGTTATTGATGTTCCTTACGTTAATTACTTGTTATTTGCACATTCATCTGAACCTCTTGCAGCACTGGGGTTTTGATTTAGTACCCAATAGGTCTTTTTGTATTATGTATTGTGTGGGAACACATTATAGTGTTGGCCACTGCCCTTGGCTGGTTTTTTGTCATTATTTTGTTGGTATTGGTTATTGCATAAGTAATCGTACTCTCTTTATTCACATATTCACTGCTCTACTGACACCGTCCACTGCTCTACTGACTGACACCATGCACTGATCTACTGACACCATCCGCTGCCCTACTGACAGCATCCACTGCTCTACTGACTGACACCATGCACTGCTCTACTGACACCATCCACTGCCCTACTGACAGCATCCACTGCCCTAGTATCACCATCCACTGCTCTACTGACACCATCTACTGCCCAACTGACACCGTCCACTGCTTGACTGATACTGTCCACTGTCCTACTGACACCGTCCACTGCCCTACTGACACCGTACACTGCTCTACTAACACCACTCCTCTACTGATACCATCCACTGCCTTTCTGGCACTGTCCATTGCTCTACTGACTGACACTGTCAACTTTTAAGGTATGCTACATTTATATTTTTACAGTGACATTTTTTATACTTTACTATTTAGTTAGGCTTTACTGAGTAATTTCTTTAAAATTTATTTAAAAAAAAATGAACCCCATTGATCTACGATCTCTTTCATGTTGTTCAGGTAGATCTCCACCTCTCAAAAGTTGCCTACCTCTGCTCCAGAATATTTTGGAGAAACTGTCCACATTGTGACATACCTGTCCAATTCTTTTCAATTACCCTCTCAATATCTAAATAAAGATCTGAAATAACTGTTTAGCCACTTGGTGTATCTTGGTGAGTGGTGGAAGTGGCAGGTGGTAGTAGGGGGGCCCCAGGTCAACTTTTGCATCGGGACCCACAAGCTTCAAGCTACACCTCTGCCCTGTGTGTTTTATACTTTTGACCCCTGCACTGTCTGTAAGCTCCTAAACTCTGCACTTTATACACTGACTGTATGTTACATACACGTGACTCGCATCCTGTAAAATGGATTGTATGTTACTTTTACTTTGGTTGAACTCTGTTTTCTGTGCTGTACATTTTTTATACTTCTGATCAAAATATTCACTGTCTCAACAGTTGCCAGTTGCTAAGTTGCCCCCACCTATTTAAATTATGTTTTTCTTAGATGCAGTGTTAGCTGTTTGCCTATACGGTATTCAATATTCATGCAGAAAATCATATGTAATTAAAGAGTCTCATTTAAAAAGAAAAAAACAACTTTGAACTGAGAGGTTCATGTGCATATATGAAACTGTTCTTTTTGATAGTGTAATTAAAGCTGAAGTTTGGTATATGTTTTATGCTCTTTCCCTTATCCCCCCATCTGCCGATGTACACTTTGTATATATCTCTATAAGAAAATGTATAATATAGGAAATATACTTCTTTGAGAACTTCAATGACATCATCTCTGCTCTGTTGCTGGTTTTTGCAGAACACATAGTTCCTGTTTAGTGGGAGCAGCCAGAAATTGACACACAATATATCGTCAAAAGTATTGGGGCACTTGCCTGTACATGCACATGAACTTTAATGGCATCCCAGTCTTAGTCCGTAGGGTTCAACATTGAGTTGGCCCATCCTTTACAGCTATAACGGCTTCAACTCTTCTGAGAAGGCTGTCCAAAAGGTTTAGTAGTGTGTCTATGGGAATGTAACACCATTCTTCCAGAAGCTCATTTGCGAGGTCAGGCACTGATGTGGACAAGAAGGCCTGGCTCGCAGTCTCCACTTTAATTCATCCCAAAGGTGTTCCATCGGGTTGAGGTCAGGAACATGAAATAGTCCAAAATGTCTTGGTATGAAGACGCCTTAAGAGTTCCCTTAACTGGAACTAAGGGGCCAAACTCCACCCCATAATCTCCCCTCCACCAAATGATTTGGACCAGTGCACAAAGCAAGGTCCATAAAGACATGGATGAAAGAGTTTGGGGTGGAGGAACTGACCTTAACCTGATAGAACACCTTTGGAATGAATAAGAGCGGAGGCTTTCATATAGACACACTGCTAAACCTTATGGACAGCCTTCCCAGAAGAGTTGAAGCTGTTATAGCTGCAAAGGGTGGGCCAACTCAATATTGAACCCTACGGACTAAGATTGGGATGCCATAAAAGTTCATGTGCGTGTAAAGGCAGGCGTCCCAATACTTTTGGAAATATAGTGTATGCCTTTGTCCTACCAGAGCCCTTCTAAATATCAGGCAGAATTATAAACATTAGAATCCAGCAATTCAATCCAATAAAAGAACCACCAATATCAGCGCTTTCGGTACAAACAATCTGACTGAAATGGTTAACACATAAACCCATATACCATGAGTGAATGTGTACATAAATCAATAGATGATGCAAATAGCTGCTGCTTAAAATAACAAACGTTAACACACTGCACCTCGATAATCAATGTAAATCACATAGACAAACAAGCTGCAAGCAGCGCTAAATAGTCCTTCTGATATAATAGTCCAATCAGACAAATTGGTGATAAGTGCATCCACTCAGGGTTAACAGTGCTCCAATCCTGTCCGCCACCACACCGCGTGAAGAAATCACAGGAGGGACAACCCCCCTATATGGGAAAACTCACCAAAGGTCAGTCAATAATCAGCATTCAGATCCCAATGGTGTCACAATTCACCTCTCCTCAACTTTCCACTGCTCAAATCACTGGTGTGTGTGGTCAAAAGCGAACCCGTTTCCTGGGACATTGGAGACGATGGAGAGGTGAATTGTGACACCATTGAGATCTGAATGCTGATTATTGACTGACCTTCGGTGAGTTTTCCCATATAGGGGGGTTGTCCCTCCTGTGATTTCTTCACGCGCTGTGGTGGCGGACAGGATTGGAGCACTGTTAACCCTGAGTGGATGCATTTAAAGAATTATAAACATGTTCAGTCTCATTTTGGTAACAATGGTGAGCAAAATTCTGGCTGTTGTAGTGGCATGCGTTTGCTCCTGCATGCATGCCCACAAAGCTCAATCTTCATGAAAATATTGACAGCAGGGAAAGGAATAGCTTTTGGAGACAAGGCAATGGAGTAAAACAAGGATCTTCAAACTTTCTAAACAAAGGGCCAGTTTACTGTACTTCAAACTTTAGGGAGGCCGGAGTGTAGCCAGTGGGAGTAGAAATGTCCTGGCAACAGTGGGGATAAGCAGTGCCCCATCTTTAGTATTAGGGGGAGGAATAGTGCCCCATCATTGGTGTCAGTGGGGGAAATAGTGCCCCATCAGAGCCAGTGGGAGGAGTAGTGCCCCACTGTTAGTGTCAGGGAGAATAGTGCCCTAAGGCCTGGATAAATGCAAGCAAAGGGCTGCATCTGGTCCCCAGGTCGCAGTTTGGAGACTCCTGGTGTAAAGGATAGCAAGGGTAGAAACTTATGCTATTGTAAATCATTCATATTGAAATTAAGAGGCCACCAGAGAGGCAATGTGGATTTGTTATGTGGATTTTGCAGGGGTGACAGCAGAGATGGAATTCAGGCTGCTATCTTTCTGAAAGTCAGATGTATTGCTAGAACCTCGGAGAAAAAAGGTAAAGCTGATGTTCACCTTCAAAGTGTATGTAAATCCTGAACAGTTTTCATTTTATTTAGTGTAGGGAAGAGTTATAGTCACTGTCAGGTTATTTTTTTGGTGGCTGGGATATCTCCCTTTCCTGTCATTGAGAAGCAACAGGAAATTCCCATCTTAGAGATTTTTCATAAGAACAGGTGTTCCCATTGGAGGATTTTCCCTCAATTTTTGCTCTGGTGACAACTCTTAAATTTTGGATTTCCATTCACCTTTCTTCTCTGCGACAAAGGTCACCAGGACAAATAGAGAGGTGAATCTCCCCAGTGGGGACACAGCCAGCAATAAAAACTTGACACCACTCTTAGGCCCCTTTCACACTGGAGCGTTATTACAGCGGTAAAGCGCTAAAATTACCGCTGTAATAACGCTCTAAATATCATTTTCATGCATCTCTATGGATGCTTTCAGACTGAGGCGTTGCACTAGCGCAGCGCTTCAGAAAATCATGCAAGCATGATTTTTCAGGAATGTGGGGAGCGGTGTATTCACCGCTCCTCCACCGCTCCTGCCATTAAATTCAATGGGCAGCGCTCCCGTAGCGGCTGTACACCGCTCCGGGAGCGCCGAGCGCCGGCACTTTTAACCCCTGTTTAACCCGTTGTGGGGGGGTTAAAAGTGCCCCGCACCCGCCTGCATAGCGGCGCCGTAGCGCCTCTATAACAGCGCTAAATCCCCGCTGAGACTAGCGGGGATTTACCGCTGCCGCCCGCCAGCCCCAGTGTGAAAGGGGCCTAAGTGACGTTCAGCCCCATACAGCATGAAGAACCATTTGCTTATCTGTTTGTACTAGTGCTGAGCTGTGTGCAGGTCAGTACTAGCCATATAAGCCATATAAGTGAATGGATATGCATTGGTTGTTCGGACGCACCCCAATGCAACTTAGTGAGTCCCTAGAACTGATACGTATCTATTCACTTACAGTATCTCACAAAAGTGAGTACACCCCTCACATTTTTGTAAATATTTTATTATATCTTTTATGTGACACTTTGCTAAATGTAAAGTAGTGAGTGTACAGCTTGTATGACAGTGTAAATTTGCTGTCCCCTCAAAATAACCCAACACATAGCCATTAATGTCTAAACCGCTGGCAACAAAAGTGAGTACACCCCTAAGTGAAAATGTCCAAATTGGTCTCAAAGTGTCAATATTTTGTGTGGCCACCATTATTTTCCAGCACTGCCTTAACCCTCTTGGGCATGGAGTTTACTTGGTCTCTAAGGATTTGTACACGTCTCACAGCTAGTTACTTTTTAATGAAACCCAGGATATTCTGCAATATCAGTGTCATGGGTACACACAGTAGCATATTTATTTTTAAAATATAAAATGTTATACAAATAATAAAGAAAGATTAACGCCCCTTTCACACATGCGGACCGATCAGGTTTGCCTGTCCATATTTCAGGCGGACCTGATTGGACGCTCCATTCACCTCTATGGAGCGGCCAATGTCATCAGTGACATGTCCGTTGAGATCCGCTGCTATCCGATCCGCTCCCCTAAATCCAAACTCTATTTTCCATCCATCTGGCAGATCGGATGGAATCGTATGAAAATGGACAGGCAGATCCGTTTTCAACCGATCTCCCATAGAAGAGAGCGGGGTTCTGCCAAGTCCATCTCTGCACAGTGAGCAGATACGGAGCTGTCATCCACTGGCTCAGCGGGGATCGACGGAGCGATCCCTGCTGAGCAAGTGGAGTCCGTCTAAATGGACAGCCCCATGTGAAAGGGGCCTAAGGGCTCATGCACACAGTCATAAATAACAGGGTGGACAGCATAAAATATTCCTACATTTTCGGAGCCCTGGAGCTCTAGCTGGTGCTTAATTATGCCCATAAAATTCTATTGACAGAATACGATGTACATGAGTGTTAGCAAGAGTTAGTACCCCTTTATATGTCATCTATGGGTGAGGCCCAGTGTAGTTGGTGTGGAAACAAGACCCCCTGACCAGCATGATATACCCTGTGCTCTGGAGAAAGAGAGCGAGAGAGAGGGCCTTCTGCAGGGTTGAACTACCGAGGTATCAAAAGGAGGACACATTGGTAAAAGAAAAAGAAACCTTGCCATCCCTGACCTTCATCTAGCAGGTTCTGTGGCTTGTTTAAGATGGCTTTGGGGCCTATGTGAGGAAAACCCCTTTGCGTGAGAGGGAGTTACACCCTGTGGGTGAAACATCTGAAATGAGAGTATGATAACACCTGGGAAGATGGCTGTAACAGTTCTATTACTAAAGGGCTGTATACACAGTCCGAATATCAGGCAGCATTGGCTGGTTCAATAGAAACAGGCCGACATTCGGCCCATGTGTACAGCAGCCAGTCTGACAAAAGCCGGCCATTCAGCCAGCTTCCGTCAAAGGGTCACAATCGAAAAAGTTCTGCCCATTGGCACCAGATCAGTGCTCTCAGCCATTGGTTGAGGGGGGGAGGGGGCACCCCCTTTCAGAACACAATAGCACAGCAGTTACATAGTTGGTGAGGTTGAAAAAAGACACCAGTCCAACCTATGATGCGTGTGTGTATGTGTTTATTGCAATAGTACATCGTATACCACTGTAAGTTGTGGTCGTTAAGGTGCCCATCTAATAGTTTTTTTAAATATTGATGCTTCCTGCTGATACCACAGCTTGTGGAAGAGAATTCCACATCCTTACCACTCTGACAATAAAGAACCCTCTATGCAGTTTAAGGTTAAACCGCTTCTCTTTCAACTTAAGTGAAAGTTAAGTGTCTTTTTCAATTCCCTTTCACAAAATATTTTTTTCCCTAGTTGAGTTAATAGTTGAGATCACTGTACTAACATCGGATTTTAAGTACAGTGGCTCCTCTTGAGCCCTTCAGTTTTCTTTTTTGTTCAGCCTGCTGGCTTGAATGGAAAAAAACTACTAGTGTGTACCAGACTTTAGCGAATGTTCTGCACTTGAGAGACTGCTGCTCAGGAAGTCAGGTAATGGAGGAATAGTGCTCTGCACTTCAGACATCTGCTTAATGAGTCATATTAATGGATGCTAAGCTGCAAAGTGACTGTGTTTACAAGATATATACTGGACTGGGTACTGAGTTGTGCAGTAAAGCATTTAAGATGCAGCCTGGGGCAAGAAATGTGTCAGGAACTGATATGCAAAGGGGAACCCTTACACAAGTTTATACCTGTAAACACAGTTACTTGCATTTTCAGGCACACACATATATGTTTTATTTCCCAAACATCAAACTTCTGAGTTTGGGAAATTCCCCCCATACGTGTGTGCATGTTAATGCAATTACCAGCTTACATCATACAGCATATTTTGTCAATACAGTCCTATGGGCAGAATTATGCACCAGCTGCGGCCCCAGGGAGCTGAAAAAACAGACATATTTTATGCTATATGCCCGTACGCCTGTATTTTAGATTTTTGTGCACAAGTCCATAAAATATCAATTTTAAAATTTTATAAATAATTTTGACCAAAAAGCATCACATTTTCAGTCTAAATAAACACAATATACTTACGTTATTTGAATATCTCTTTCTAAAATCTCTTCTCCTGGCCTTTCGCTTGATGGGACAAATCTTGAAGAAATCTTGACACATTTGCATTTGTTATTTGCCAAAATGTATTCTTGCTCCCTATAATACTGCCCTGCAAACACAGGTTATCGATTCAGGAAAAGTGCAGCTTATATGTGATAGTAAAGAAGATCAAAATAAAAAGCAGACACAAGTTGATATCTTAAAAGAAGAATCACAGTAATAATAGGACTATAGAATTTAATTTTCGTCTATTTCTGAAAGTAGGCCCAATTTTACTTTTTATGTTCAGAGTACAATTTCATGTATTATATACATAGTAAAGGTATTACAATGTATTGTAGTGTTCCAATAGCTAATTAATCAAATTATTTGATTTATGAAATAGACATTATTTGAACTTGATACTGAAGGCCTACTTCAGGAAATATGTTCTATTTTTGCTGTTTGAGTGAGAAATTTCATGGAGGCTCTGATCATATCTGCATGTTCCTATTGCATTGTAGGTAGACTGGGTAACAAAACGCCTTGCTTGCTTTATCTCTCATGTGGCTTCCTGCAAAATATATGTTGCATGAAGTTCAATGATAAAGTACACTTAAAATGCACCTGCAGCCTACTGCACCATAACCGCACAGATGTAAACGGCGCTTTATTTTTCTGTGCAACATTCCCAATCTGCCTAAAGGGGGCCCTATGTTTTGGCGCTAGCCCCTCTAGAGCAGTACCTAATAAGGAAGTATTGTGCTTCCTAGTTAGTGAAATGACTCTAATCCTCTGCACCCTCTGTCATTATTAATGGATTGTATTCATTCACAGAACAGAGGTAGTCAGGAGTATGCAGTTTACTCACTGAACGCCCCTGCAACCCTTTACCATTACCCTTTTATCTAGTACTGAAAGTTTAACATTTCTTTTGTATGTCTTAGAATACACCTTGACTAAATGTTACATATAGAGGCACTTGAGATTTGGAATCCCCAGATGTCCGAGGAGACTGCGGGAAGACTGTTTGACAACACTGACACCTAGAAGAATGGGCTGAAAACCAGTATCTATGGTAAGTAAATTTTGCTATTTATTGATACTTTTTATGTATACATTTTTAGTTAACGATTTTATATAAGGCTGGGGGGTCGGGGGCTAAAAAATAGGGGCAATTTACATTTAGTAAGAGTAAATTACATAAAAGATCACAATTAGTACATCTCAGCTTAAACAGTGTAAATGGAATCCGTTATAAAAATACAATGCAAATATTTTTTTCTAAATGTATTTGAAAGGCCACTGTCTGTTATTCCGATTTAAGTGGAGAAAGACCTTTCAAACTGCTCATGTGAATTTTAATTTATTGGCTGTGGCAGGATAGCAAGCTGAGTGCATATCTGGTTGTATGTACATGCATATGTGCAGACAAATCATGGCATCGGGAATGTTAATAAAGGCTTTATTACATTTACATGCTACAGGAATTTACTACAGTTAGTTGCATTGTCACTACACCTAACGTCACCCAACTTATAGATATGTTTTAAATTATAGAGAATGCTTTCCAATCACAATTAAGTGCGTCGTTAGAATTGTACTAATATGGCTACAATTCACATAACAATTGTCAGAATTCAGATATTTGCAGGCACAGATAAGACAAATATAAAATAAAAAAGAAATGTCAAAAATGTTGCTGTAAGCATAGTGTTTTGTTAAGTAGAATGGTAACAAGGTAATTGTAGTGTAGGCATTTTAAATTATTTTAGGTGTTTTAACTACATTCAATTCTAGTAAAATGGGTAATGAATTTATTTTGAATCTCTTGAGGTAGAGCAAGAGTAATGGCCTGGTGGCCCTAGAAAAGCAGAACCCAAGGTTCTATACATCCTATATTGCTAAATAGAGATGCGCTTTACATTGTATGTATGTTTAACTTACACTCTGAACTCCCACTTTTTTGAACTCCAATGAGCTGCAGGGATGGGGAATGACCTGTCCTGCAGCTCATGGAAATGCAAAAAAAGTAGGAGTTTGGAGGATGCCCAAGCTCACCTTAATCACTAAAATACTGAGTATGAATTTGTTTGTTACACATCAATTTCACCTTTTAGGTGAGAAAAGCACATAAGGGTTATATAAAAAGCTTTTTATAGATGCAGTACTGTTTAAGTAAAGGAGAAATGAAACTAGCTAAATTTATACACATTATAAGCATATATTGACAGAATTAATTTCACATTTGAATTGCAGATAGGTTTTTAATGGGCATATGGATTAAATACCCTTATTTTAGCTTAAGTATGTGCGAGTTAAATCAGATATCAGGTAAGCCAATAAGAAATAAATATTAAAAGATTTTTTTTTTAATACCAGGTAACTTCCCATTCATTTACATATCACAGTTGTACTGACCAGCATGTGCTAAGATGCAGTGTGAACCATCTTTTTTTGCTAACATGCACACCGTATATAATATATGACAAAATAATGTGCTAAGATGCAGTGTGAACCATCTTTTTTTGCTAACATGCACACCGTATATAATATATGACAAAATAATGTGCTAAGATGCAGTGTAAACCATCTTTTTTTGCTAACATGCACACTGTATATAATATATGACAAAATCATTTGAAGGGGATACATTTTGGTAACTTTTATATACACTAACACTTATGTAAATTAAATTAGACTGCAAGCAACTGAAAATAAATGTTGCTTTATGTTAAGAAACAGAAGCATTGAATAAGTATTAAGTCAAAATAGTATAAGTTGAGGTTTACGCAATGGCCTACTCTTGCCTATTCCCTGTTCACATACCTGTCACATATACAGCAAATAGCAGCAGTAGGGCTGCTGATAATACGCTGCACTTGTCCATTCTTCAGCTTCTTCTTATGAAGATATCCAGGTGAGAGTTGACTCTTATAAGAGGGGGTGGGGGTCATTTCTGAAAATATATGCTGCCGAAAATAACATCTTGTGTGGTTTCAGTACTGAAAACAGATGTTATTCTCTATCCTTATGCAGAGCGCATTTCTGCAACCTGCAGGATTTAATGTTAAAGAAACAGTAACATTTTTAGACTAACAATATTATATATTTTTTTTAATTTTCTAGATTGTATAACCAGGCTGTGACGTGGTCTATAAAAAGACTTGGTCAAAGGTGCACCCAAAACTGCAGATTTCCAGAACAGGAAAATCAGTGCAATTGACATATGGGAAAAAAAACACATTTACATGGCCCACCCACTATCATAAAATGAATGAGAAATAATCTTCATATTTTGGGATCTGAGATGACATGCACATAGAGTAATGTTTAAATCAATGGCTTTTTGGCTCATTTTAACCCACTTCCCCATTACCTGTCTCATCGTGGCTTCTTGCTAATCTCCAAACCCACCTCTATAGAAGCAATGGTTTCTGAACTGATGGTGACTGACAAGCCTGAAGTAGCTGTATCCTGTTTGCATTAAATTGCATTAAAATTTCTAGGGTATATCTGTGAAATAAACCTGCTGTTCTTGGTGTGCAGGTGACCCAAGAACATAAATGGTTGAATTCCCTCCATAACTAATATGAGGAATTAAGCCCTTAATATTTTTTGGATTTAATACAGAAGTGAGACATGCAAATACTTTCTGTTTTAGGAATGCTCTACTGTACATTTGCAAATCATGATAACTTAGTGGTAAAAATGTATATGTAGTATTTGGGTGTAGTATTGCGCTAAGCCTGAGAGTGTAGAGAAGCTGCCAAACAAATGACCAAACTAGTCGTAAGAATCTTTACAAAAATGTATATGTGCTTTTTGACCTGACAAAGCTGCATTGAAAAGTTCTTGAGTGCCAAAAGTTATTTTCATATGGTTCTTGCTTTTTTTGCTAACTTGAGCTACAAAAAAATGTCAAGAAAAATGATTTCTTTAGAGACTACTACTTAATTAAAGGACAAACTCACCTTTTGTAATATGTTACACCCCAGGCCTCTAGAAGGAGCAGATAGCTCAGAGTGCGCAGCCTAGCAATCCCACAGCCTCTTCCGCTTCTCCCGGTGATGTCACATCCGTCCTGCGTTCCATGCTGATCAGAGCGGATTTCCTGGGAACACAGGGTGTCCATGCTCTAATTCCTCCTTTTTAGACCACAGACGGCCCCTGCAGGATCGAGTAAGTGGCAGCATCCCCATACCATACAAGCGCATACTATTTTTGATTGTGTGAGTGTTTTTAATCCTGTAATAGATTCTATCTGTTTTATGCTGCACTGAGGTGGCGCTTCTCTTTTTTCTTCTCTTCCTCTGCAGAGTTGGGTCATCTCTGAAGATAGCAGCCTCCAGTCTCCCATCCTTAGAGCACTAATACACTTTGCCTTTTTATGAACTACAGGGTGGGCCTACAGGATGCTAGCAGTGTGTGAAGAGTGGGAGAAGAGGGTTGCATTGACAATCCAGCACAATGGGCAGCACATTGAACACATTTTATAAGTGGTCAGAAACTTGTAAATAACTCATGAAAGAATAAAGTTACGTTAAAACATATCCATTGTTTTTCTTGTGAAATTCCCAATAAGTTTGATGTGTCACATGACCCTCTTCCTATTGAAAAAACAAAAGTTGGATTCAAAATGGCCAACTTCAAAATGGCCACCATGGTCACCACCCATCTTGAAAAGTTTCCCCCCTCACATATACTAATGTGCCACAAACAGGAAGTTAATATCACCAACCATTCCCATTTTATTAAGGTGTATCCATATAAATGGCCCACCCTGTATTTTATTAACTATTTCATGGAATTTATTGCATGCATGGACTGTTATAGCTCCCCTCAATATATTCCACAGAGCGGTTTCCCGTAAACTTGCCCAGTCCTACGGCTACCCCTGTTTTTATCTGGAACTTAACAAGTCAATCACATTTTCCCTTGGTGTAGTGTATAGATAAAGATCTTAGAAGTGTTTTTTTTACTATATTGTTCTCTCAGTATTTGTGTTTATCCCTTTCTGACATTGTCCATGCGCCAGATTTTTTACCTGTCATATGCATATACCATACCTGTGGGATCCCTCTAGAAGCTGAAAATAGAAGACTGCTACTCCAGTGATCTCCACTATTCTGAGTCCCGTGCTGAGCATCTGCCCTACTGCATTGTAAGCACAAGTAGTTGGCCATTCAACACAGCACCATTTACATTTTCTCAATTAATGCAAAGCATTCTCTACTTGGATGAGGTGGAGAGAATGACATCACTGCCCCACCTTTCCTCCTTAACCAATCAGAAAATGCTATATTTCTGAAAAGGCTCATTGTACACAACATGGTACAATATTAACCTAGGGTAAAAGCAAACACCCGGATCAACCGCTTTTTTAATTGCAGAGAGTAGTATATAATAGAACTGTCTCTACTGTGCAACCTTTCACTCAAAAATACATAATTATATAAAGTACAGTCCCGTGACTATAAACCAGCATATACAAAAAGGGAGGGGGGAGGAGCTACCTCCCAAGAAAATCACATACATGGGACACTGTGGTCAATTAAATCAGCTTTATTTAGAAAATGTCATTATACAAAAAATAGTAATAAATTGAGCATCTACCAACCATAACATATACAAATATTAAAAAGACTTGTACACAACATGGGCAGCAATGTCATTTGGTCAATTAGAAGAAAATGGACTACCAAATAGAAATAGAGTTCCAGGTGCTAGTCACTGAAAAAACACCCAAAGGTATGGTATAAGTACAGCTGAACCGTGCTGCTGTCTGGTGGCATAGGATGGGGTGCTGAAATGCTGAAGACAATTGGGGCTGACAGCGCACAGAAGCTGAGCTAAAAATATTGACTAATGGCTGCAATAAACCATGTGTGTTCTCAAAAGAGTTGCTGGCAATTTATTGGAAGATTAAAACAGTAAAAAGTTGGGTGTCAACATTACCGCACTGGCTGTGAGGCTGGCTCAGGCACTGATGGATCACTAAAGGCCCGTACACACAGTACAATTGTCGGCCATCAACGGTCGTACAACAGCCTGTTGTCCGATAATCCGACCGTTAGTACGCACGATTCAACAGCCAATTTCCAATTATCATCCAACAGAAGTTGTCTGAGAAGACTTGAAAAGTTTTGCTGGCCAACAAGAAGTTGGCCACTTTTCGGCTTGTGTGTACAGAAGTTGGACCAACAAAAGTTGTAAGTACAAACACGCATGCCCGGAATCCAGGAAGTGTTCGGTCGTGTAAACCTACGTTCGTAATTCACAAATCACATTCACCTGAACTTCCTCTTTATACGCTCGTAACATGTCACTACGTTCGGCTTTGTTGGACAATTACTTGACTACCGTCAGTACGCTAGACAAAACCACGGACTGCCAATTTGGACAAAAGTTGGACGTGCAGTTGTACGATAATTGGCCCGTGTGTGTGTATGTACGAGGCTTTAGTCAGACTGGGACAACCAAATGTGGGACGTTGACCATAAAAGCCCCAAAACAATGCCAGGTACAAGTGTTGCAAGCCGGGCCCATCGGCATGAGGAGATGGTGTTACTAACACTGGCGATGTTAATGGGGCCACATAGCAAGCTGTATCCAGAAGAGAAGCGCTGTGGTAAGTGGCAGGAAGTAGGGCATCACCAAAGTCCAAAACGGAACTGAGGTATCCGGGAAGGAACCAGCCGCGGCCAGCGTGGAACGCAGCGTCCCTGTGGCTGTGACTAAGTTTCACACACATGGGTGCTTTGTCAAGTCATTAGAAAAGCGGCTAACAGAGGCATATAAGCCCGATGTGGGGGCGGAACTAGGCAAAAATTGAGTGAGGGTCTGGACTCATTAACCCTTCAGTGCCGTTACCCATTAAAGATCAATAACAGACTATTATCTCAGGAGTCTATAACAATTGCAGACAATAAAGATCACTACTTGTGTGTATCTATATAAATATACATACCTACACATATATAAACATATAACCATGTTTCAATATTATATTGAAAATAAAAACTCTATAATTACAGTCAGGTACATAAATATTGGGACATCGACACAATTCTAATCTTTTTGGCTCTATACACCACCACAATCGATTTGAAATGAAACAAACAAGATGTGCTTTAACTGCAGACTTTCAGCTTTAATTTGAGGGTATTTACATCCAAATCCGGTGAACGATGTAGGAATTACAACAGTTTGTATATGTGCCTCACACTTTTTAAGGGACCAAAAGTAATGGGACAGATTAATAATCATAAATCAAACTTTCACTTTTTAATACTTGGTTGAAAATCCTTTGCAGTCAATTACAGCCTGGAGTCTGTAACGCATAGACATCACCAGACGCTGGGTTTCATCCCTGGTGATGCTCTGCCAGGCCTCTACTGCAACTGTCTTCAGTTCCTGCTTGTTCTTGGGGCATTTTCCCTTCAGCTTGGTCTTAAGCAAGTGAAATGCATGCTCAATCAGATTCAGGTCAGGTGATTGACTTACTTGTTGCATAACATTCCACTTCTTTCCCTTAAAAAACTCTTTGGTTGCTTTCGCAGTATGCTTCGGGTCATTGTCCATCTGCACTGTGAAGCGCCGTCCAATGAGTTCTGAAGCATTTGGCTGAATATGAGCAGATAATATTTCCCGAAACACTTCAGAATTCATCCAGCTGCTTTTGTTAGCAGTCTGATCATCAATAAATACAAGAGAACCAGTTCCATTGGCAGCCATAAATGACCACGCCATGACATTACCAGAACTGTGAAGGCTTTTTTAGATGTTGTTTGGCAAACTCTAATCTGGCCTTCCTGTTTTTGGTCGTGGCTGGTTCCTTCCTGGATACCTCAGTTCCGTCTTGGACTTTGGTGACATCCTCCTCCCTGCCGCTCACCAAGGAGCTTTTTTTATGGAAACAGCTAGCTACGTGGCCCCATCAACATCTCCAGTGTCAGTAACACCATCTCCCCATGCCGGCGGGCCCAGCTCACAACACCTGTAGCTGGCATTGTTTTGTGGCTTTTATGGTCGGCATCCCACGTTTGATTGTCCCGGTCTGACTTAGTGATCCATCAGTACCTGAGCCAGCCTCACAGCCAGTGCAGTAATGTTGACATCCAACTTTTTACTGTTTTAATCTACCACTAAATTGCCAGCAACACTTTTGAGAACACGTGGTTTATTGCAGCCATTACTCAATATTTTTAGTTCAGCTTCTGAGCGCTGTCAGCCCCAATTGTCTTCATACATTAGCCAATGCTTAACTTTGTTCTTAATATTTTTCTTGTATTTTGTACATTCTTTCTCTCACCTCCATTAGTACCTTAATTTTTCCCTTCAAAATGATTTAGAATTATGTTTTGTTAGACCTTTAAGACAATTAGGGAATTCTGTATACCATGTATGAATCAGTGGCTTTTCATGATTTCCTATACTTTGCACACATACTTTGTCTTGATTAATTTTGATTAAAATTGA
This sequence comes from Glandirana rugosa, assembly GCA_018402905.1. Lineage (NCBI taxonomy): Eukaryota > Metazoa > Chordata > Amphibia > Anura > Ranidae > Glandirana > Glandirana rugosa. Next base: position 629,588 of record BLSH010530817.1, read on the forward strand.
GATTATACTATCAATGCAAAATAAAGTTTTGGAAAATCGTGTTCAGCTTTGTTTTTGGATTCATTTCTTAGTAAATGAAACCTGTAATTAGAGAAGTATGTTGGTTATTTTTGGGGCTTCCGAAAGTGATAGTTACCTGCCAGTCACTGGCTTCAATTCTTCCATGGTCACTGAGCTGGAACAAGCGTGCTGATCAGTAGTCAGGTTGAACACAGGACACCTAATTTGCATAGTTGTTCCAGGTCAGTGACTCAAAAATGATGCAGCCATTGGATCTATATGGCATCCCAGGAACTAGCATTCTCACAATGAGAGGTCAGCAAGTCTCTATATTTCCTCTGTGCAAGTTTTTGATTAATTCCCCCCCACCCCCAACAATCCATTTTATTTTAACTTTAATCATGTCATCAAATCTATTAAATTACAGTTCATGTTGTTATGTCATTTTATTTATACCTGGATCTGATACAAATTGTTTTCATACATACTAGATTACTTCAGTATTACTTAAAGATATCTGTCAAAACAGATTGTAAAGGAAGTACCCTTCAAATGAAGAAACGCTGGACTCACCTCCCTGGTAAAAGAACTAGAGTTGTTGGTGCTAGTCACTGAAAAAAACACCCAAAGGAATGTTATAAGTCCAGCTGAACTGTGCTGCTGTCTGATGATGGCATAGGATCGGGTGCTGAAATGCTGAAGACGATTGGGGCTGACAGCGCTCAGAAGCTGAGCCAAAAATATTGAGTAAAGGCTGCAACAAACCACGTATGTTCTCAAAAGATTTGCTGGCAATTTATTGAAATATTTAAACAGTAAAAAGTTGGATGACAACATTACTGCACTGGCTGTGAGGCTGGCTGTGAGGCTGGCTCAGGCACTGATGGATCACTTAGTCAGACTGGGATAACCAAATGTGGGATGCCAACCATTGAAGCTGCAAAACAATGTCAGCTACAGTGTGTTGTGAGCCAGACCCGCCGGCATGAGGAGATGGTGTCACTGACACTAGCAATGTTGATGGGGCCACGTAGCTTGGCTGTGTCCAGAAGAAAAGCACCATGGTGAGCGGCAGGGAGGAAAGCATCACCAAAGTCCAAGACGGAACTGAGGTATCCAGGAAAGAACCAGCCACAGCCAGCGTGGAACACAGCGTCCCTGTTGCCATGACTACTGGTTTCGCACACATGTGTGCTTTGTCAAGTCCTTCAGATCACCTTAAGTCAGTGGTTCTCAACTCCGGTCCTCGGGACCCCCTAACAGGCCAGATTTTAGGTATTACCTTGGGGAGATGCAGACTAGAATGCTGCAATCACTGAGCATCAAATGATATCACCTGTGATGCATTTCAGTTATCCTGCAAACCTGGCCTGTTAGTGGGTCCCGAGGACCGGAGTTGAGAACCATTGCCTTAAGTGCAGCTAAGCCCAAGGACTCTTGCAGCACCAGACGTTCAGCAGGAAGAGGACAGGGCAGCTCTGCAGTGAAGATTGTAACAGCCCTGTAATGTAACTAAAGCCGCAGAGGTTAAATTCAGCTTTATTTTTTTTAATTGTTAAATAAAAGGCTGTTTGTTCCAATTTTAACTTTAGGTCTCTTGGTGGAGTCTTAATTTTGCAGAATATTTAAAAATATTTTTAAAAAATGGAGAAGGGCCAGTAATTGGCCAGCCCCTCAGTCAACATATCTGTTTGCAGAGAAAAGTCCAGGAGGAACTTAAGCAACACTGATAGCTGTGTTATAACCACAGACAAACCAGGTATGCAAATGTCACTGTAGTAATAAGGCACAGTTTTTTTCTGGGCTTAGATACTCATCTGTGAATAATAAAATTAACCTGTCAAACTCCACAGGTACTGAAAAATGCTTTATCAGTTTTGGGAGATCTAAACATCTTTAAACATATGAACTTGTGCTGTAGATTTGTAGCCCTTTAAAATGCATTTGTATATAATATGATGATGTATATAGGTAGAGTTGAGCGAACCTGTTCTGTAAAGTTTGGGTCCGTACCGGACTTTGGGGTGTCCGTGCCCCAAACCCGAACCCGGACATTTGAAAAAAAAATATTCGGGTATTTTTCACGCCTTTTCTATAGCTGCAGGGCAGCCAATCAACAATTGTTTTACTCGTTTGCCCTTAGAAGCCATCACAGCCATGCCTACTAATGGCATGGCTGTGATTGGCCAGTGCATCAGGCGACCCAGACTATTTTTGGCGCCTGTTGAATAACTGCAGGGCAGCCAATCAACAAGCGTTTCACTCGTTTGCCCTTAGAAGCCATCACAGCCATGCCTACTAATGGCATGGCACTTTGCGAACAACTAACCGACGGGACGTCAATAAGTTGTCCGCGGTTTTTATCAGACCCAGCGGACTACGTGACCGGTTAGTGTCGGTACGGTAATCATCCGTACCGACACTACCGAAGATTCCCGTTTGCTCATTTTGTTAACAACTAACCGACGGGACGTCGATATCTTTTCCGCACTTTTTATGGGCTTATAAAAAAAAAGTTTACAGGCCCAAGCCCAAACCCCGTGCCTGTGGGGTTTCAGGCCATGCCTGGGTTTGAAATGTCTTGTCCAAGCGAGTTGAGATGGATATATGTAGTAGTATAATATATGTTTACGTAAAATTT
>BLSH010530817.1:634281-649791 GCA_018402905.1 Glandirana rugosa
GCGTACCACGACGAGCATTGCTGGTTGTTTGTTTTTTAGATATTCAATGTCACGTGTGTACTATGTATGAGGACAGTCCGATAAAATTTTCGTAGATTTGAATATATCGTTTTTTACGTTTTTATGCCCCCACAGGAGTATGTATCATGTGTGCACTGTAACTTATAGATTTTTTGTTTGTTGGTCGTTACGAGCAGCACCATGCGTTTGGTAGGGTGTTCCCCCCCAAATATCTAGTTTTTTTGTATGCTTTATGCTTGGGTCCTGACCAGACCTTTTTGGGTTGGGGAACCCCATCCTCCTTAATTAGCCCCAATCAGTGTCCACCTGATCCATGGGATGTGTCCTCTGGTCTCCCATAAAGAGAGGCGTTAGCTTCCATGGTTTAAGAGATATGAGCATTCACTCTAAGGTCAGTGTAGGTTCCCAGTGGTAAAACGGGGTACTTTGCAGCAGTCGGTGGGCTTAAGCACTTCATGGCCATTCAGTGTGACCAAACCCCCGTATTTTTGCATTTTTTGCTATATAAGTTTAGATGCTTTTAAAATAGCCTGACAGGAGTATGTATCATGTGTGCGCTGTAACTTATAGATTTTTCGTCCCCTAGACAGTACGCCTGCTACTACCATTTGATTTTTCATTCTTTAATTAACTCAATTGTTTCTTTCCTTCCATCCAGCCCCACTAGTTTCTATCACATTCACCACACCATGGTTGTCCCTTATTGATCTTCTCTGATTCACAAGGGTTATTTGTGTTTGTCCCAGACCTGCTTCTCATACACCCAGCTGTTTCTCCGTCTCTCTGACATGGGCTGTGGTGGCCGTGATTGGCTGCCGCCCCAGCCCCCCTCCCCCTTCCGATATGCGGCTTCCCTGTCAGTAGCCACGGAGGCCTGACGAAGGAGCACGGATGCTCCGAACGCGCGCCTAGACAGCTGCATACCTCCTCTCTCTTCAACCCAGATCCCGGTCTAATGATGCCCCCCCAGCCCACCTGAATCCTTGAAGTTCCGGACACCACCGGCGCGGCCAGGACACCAGGACTGTGGGACCTGCACCACCACCATGCACATCTCGGAGGAGAATCCCAGGACTACATTATCTCAATGCCCAATGTACACCTTATTCCTGTAAGTGTAATTTTAATAAAACGTGTTTTTATGCTAAATGTTGCACTTAGTGGGGCGCCGCTTCTCTCCTTTGCTACCTTGACAGAGTTGCTTCTACTCCACGGGCAGGCTGCCCCATGGCTCCATCCCACCTTCCTCTACCCTCCTTTTGCCACGCTCCCTAGGACTCTAAAGCTCTCATCCCTCTTGCTGCTGTGCATCCTGTAAGTGCTGCATCCTACACTTCATACCTAGCACACCAAAGGCAGCTCAAAGGCGTTGCCCGGCGTGGCAGTTCTTCAGACAATGTGCTGATGACAAGACACGAGTGGTTTGCACGTTGTGCAATGAGAGCCTGAAGCGAGGCATAAATGTTCTAAACCTGAGCACAACCTGCATGACCAGGCATCTAAATTCAAAGCACGAGCTGCAGTGGAATAAGTACCTCAAAATCCAAGAAAGGTCTCGGCCTCCTCCTGCTTCCTCTTCTGCTGCTGCCTCGGCCTCCTCCTCCACCTCTACAGTGCCAGTGTCACCAGCCACCCAGCAAACAGATGATGTGACAGCAACGCCACCATGTCCGCCACCATCCCCAAGCATTTCCACACGGTCCCATGGAAGCTTACAGCTCTCCAGCTCCCAAACACTGGAGAGAAAGAGGAAGTACCCCCCTACCCACCCGTGATGCCAGGCCCTGAATGCTAGCATTTCAAAATTCCTGGCCTTTGAAGTTCTGTAATTGCGTCTGGTGGATACGGACAGTTTTAAAAACCTGATGGAGGTGGCTGTCCCACAGTACGTGGTTCCCAGCCACCACTACTTTTCCAGGCGAGCCATCCCTTTCCTGCACAAACAAGTCAGGGACGAGATCAAGTGTGCACTGCACAACGCCATCTGTGGCAAGGTCCACATAACCACTGATACGTGGACCAGTAAGCACGGGCAGGGACGCTATATCTCGCTAACTGCACGCTGGGCAAATGTAGTGGCGGATGGGCCTGAGCCAGATAGCCGTTTGGCGCATGTCCTTCCGCCACCGAGGATTGCAGGGCATTTCTCTTTGCCTCCTGTTGCCTCCTCCTCCTACTGCGCTTCTTCCTCCTCCTCTACCACCTCGTCATCCGCTCAGCGTAACACTTTCACCACCAACTTCAGCACATTCAGGGGGAAACGACAGCAGGCTGTTTTAAAACTGATATGTTTGGGGGATAAACCCCACACTGCACAGCAGCTGTGGATGGGCATTGAACAACAGACCGATGAGTGGTTGTTGCCATTGAGCCTCAAGCCCGGCCTGGTGGTGTGCGATAATGGGCGAAATCTCGTAGCAGCTCTGGACCTAGCCAGTTTGACGCACATCCCTTGCCTGGCGCATGTGCTGAATTTGGTGGTGCAGAAATTTCTAAAAAACTACCCGGATATGTCAGAGCTGCTGCAGAAAGTGCGGGCCGTCTGTGCGCACTTTCGGCATTCACACCCTGCAGCTTCTCGCCTCTCTGTGCTGCAGCGGAACTTCGGCCTTCCCACTCACCGCTTACAATGCGACATGCCCACAAGGTGGAACTCCACCTTGCACATGCTGGAGAGACTGTGCGAGCAGCAGCAGGCAATAGTGGAGTTTCAGCTGCAGCATGCACGGGTCAGTCGCTCTGTGGAACAGCACCACTTCACCACCAACGAGTGGGCCTCAATGCAAGACCTGTGTACCATATTGCGGTGTTCGAGTACTCCACCAACATGGCAGTGCCAATGCCGCTGTTCTCAGAGTTACTATCCCACTTCTATGTCTCCTTGAAAAAACACTTCGGGCGATGATGGAAGAGGATGTGGCACAGGAGGAAGAGGTGGAGGAAGAGGGAACATTTTCATGGTTATCAGGCCAGTCATTCAGAAGTGGCTCGGAGGGTGGGTTCCTGCACCAGCATAGGCCAGGTAAAAAATTTTCAAGCCAGGGCACGGTTCTGGAGGATGAGGAGGAGGAGGAGGAGGAACCATGCTCACAGCAGGGTGGGACCCAACGCAGCTCGTGGGCATCACTGGAGCGTGGCTGGGGGGATACAGAGGACACAGATGATACACCTCCCACAGAGGACAGCTTGTCTTTGCCTCTGGGCAGCCTGGCACACATGAACGACTACATGCTGCAGTGCCTGCTCAATGACAGCCGAGTTGCCCACATTTTAACTTATGTTGATTACTGGGTGGCCACCCTGCTGGATCCCCATTACTAGGACAATGTGCCGTCCTTAATTCCCTCACTGGAGCGTGATCGGAAGATGCACGACTACAAGCACACGCTGGTAGACACGCTGCTGAGGGCATTCGCAAATGACACAGGGGGCTCAGTGGAAGCACAAGGCGAAGGCGGAGGAGGAGGAAGAGGTCACCAACGCAGCTGTGGCACCACCAGCACCTCAGAAGGAAGGGTTAGCATGGCCTAAATGTGGAAAAGCTTTGTCAGCAGAACGCCACAGCAAACAGCACCACCAGCTCATAGGCAACGTCTTATCAGGAGGCAGCATTTCAGCGACATGGTGGAACAGTATGTGTGCACACCTACACGTACTGACTGATGGGTCTGCCCCATTCAACTTCTGGGTCTCCAAATTGGGCACATGGCCTGAGCTTGCCCTTTATGCCTTAGAGGTGTGTATTGTCTGAACGTGTGTTTAGCACGGCAGGGGGTGTTATCACAGACAAGCGCAGCCGCCTGTGACAAGCTAACATTTATTAAAATGAACCAGGCATGGATCCCACAAGACTTGTCTGTACCTTGTGCAGAATAGACATTTAGACTGGCCTCACACAGCCATTGGTATACTTGTTTTTTTTAATATGTCTCAATATTTTGGGGGCTACCCCAATTAGAAAAAACAAACAAACAAACAAAAACCAGTGTTGGCTACCTCCTCCTCCTCCTCCTCCACCGCCACTTACACCTACACGGCCACGGTCACGGCCTAATCAACCTCAAGGCTCCTACTCCACATCCACCTCCTCCTCCCATTTTTATTTTTTTTATGTGATTTTAAGTGATTTCCCTATCCACATTTGTTTGCAGGGCACTTGTCCTACTCGTACCCCCATTTTGATTCCTTTTGCAGCCCTCTAGCCCTTTCCAGGACTTTTTTAGAACCATTTTTGTGCCCAAAAGTTCGGGTCACCATTGACTTCAATGGGGTTCGGGTTCGGGTCAAGTTCGGTACCGAACCCGAACTTTTCCGCGAAGTTCGGCCGAACCCGACGAACCCGAACATCCAGGTGTCCACTCAACTCTATATTTAGGTAATATATATACAAACTCTAGAGGATGAAAGACTCTGTACCTTACTGCTGTACATAGGCAACTAGGGACAACTGCAGGAATTTTAGGAAAGAGATCCCTGGATGCCCCTACAACAATAAGGTGTGCAAATTTCATTTTTATATCAACTGTGGTGTCATGGTACAAGCATTTTTAGGGTATATTTTATAATGAAATCAGGGTTTCTCACAATATACCTTTGACTGATATGGCATCCTATTTTAGGAGTCTTTCAGAAAACAGAACAGATCTTGATAATATAGTCAGTTAATTTAGTCTTTACTTGAGAAAAAAAGCTGATACTGGTTTCTGAACTTAATTTTTTAGACACCTAAAAGTTACTTTCATATAATAATTCAGAAACGTTTTAAAAAGGCAAGCTTTTCATAGGTTTAGTGATTATTGGAACTTTTTAAAGTTTTATTAAGCTCAGCATGTGTATAATTAAAAAAAAAAAAAGTATGTTTTTTAGGGACATTTTTCAAAATTGTTCTAATCTGTTTTATAAGCAACCACAATCAACCATCTAAAAACAAGGCTATGCATTGTGAAATCTAGTTTCTGTCAGACTATTTGCATACTGGGCTTCTGGAAGCTTGCTAAATGATTATGTTTAAATTATGTCTAAAACATCTTTACTGTGGTTTCAGATTGAGTTTTGTATGTTTAGTGTCTACAGTTAAAGTGGTTGTCAACCTGTGAGAACCACTTTAACCTACAGGTAAGCCTAGAATAAGGCTTACCTGTAGGTGCACTGCATATCTCCCAAACCTGCACGGTTCAGGAGATATGCAGTGTTTTGCATGTGCCGACCTCATGTCAGCACATGCGCAGTGAAGAAACGGCCTCCGTGCCGTTTCTCCACTGACCCTGTGCCGTGACTGGCGGCTCCCGCGCATGCGTGGGAGTGACGTCGCGTGACTCTGGCCAGTCACAGAGCCGGAGTCGCGGCCCCGGAAGGAAGAGGGGCAGAAGATGGACGCCGCAGGCTTTGTTTCCGTGTAAGTGGCACATAATGGGCTACTATGCGATGCATAGTAGCCCATTGTGCTTCTACTTTACAGGGTTATATTGAGGAAGTAAACCCAATCTGGGTTTACTTCCTCTTTTAATGAATTTTTCTCTTTTAGGCTGGGTTCACACTATCTGACATTTAAAACGGTCCAACTTTAATCCTACTTTGATGTGCGATTTACGATCCTACATAGGGCCAAAGTTGGACCGATTTTCTGTGAACAGGGATCCGACTTTGATCCCGACAATACCAGGCACCTTGTGCTCTGGGGATCTTGAAGGGGAACTCCACGCCAAATTAAAAAAAAAAAAAAAAACGGCATGGGGTCCTCCTCCGGGAGCATACCAGGCCCTTTGGTCTGGTATGGATTTTAAGGGGAACCCCGCGCCAAATTAAAAAAAAATGTTGTGGGGTTCCCCCAAAATCCATACCAGACCCTTATCCGAGCACGCAGCCCAGCAGGCCAGGAAAGGGGGTGGGGATGAACGAGTGCCCCACCCCTGGACCATACCAGGCCGCAGGCCCTCAACATGGGGAGTATGGGTGCTTTGGGGCAAGGGGGGCACTGCGCCCCCCCAAAGCACCTTGTCCCCATTTTCATGAGGACAAGGGCCTCTTCCCGACAACCCTTGCCGGTGATTGTTGGTGTCTGCGGGTGGGGACTTAACAAGGGGGCCCCCCAGATCCCAGCCCCCCACCCTATGTGAATGAGTATAGGGTACATTGTACCCCTACCCATTCACCTGAAAAAAAGTGTAAAATAAAAACTACACTACACAGGTTTTTAAAATCTTTTATTAAATCAGCTCCGGCATCTTCTCCCCTCTTCGGCTCTTCTTTCATCTGCTCTTTTGCGGGGTCTTCTATCTTCTGAGGGGTCTTCTATCTTTTCCCTCTCCATGGCAGAAGATAGAAGACCCTCAGAAGATAGAACACCCCGCAAAAGAGCAAAAGAAAGAAGAACCGGAGAGGGGAGACAACGCGATACTCATTCACATAGGGTGGGGGGCCAGGATCTGGGGGCTTCCAGATTCTGCTAAGTCCCACCCACAGACCCTGACAACCACCAGCAAGGGTTGTCGGGAAGAGGCCCTTGTCCTCATCAACATGGGGACAAAGTGCTTTGGGTGGGGGGGAGCGCAGAGCCCCCCCCGCTCCAAAGCACCCATACTTCCCATGTTGAGGGCATGTGGCCTAGTATGGTCCAGGAGGGGGGGCGCTCGCTCGTCCCCACCCCCTTTCCTGGCCTGTCGGGCTGCGTGCTCGGATAAGGGTCTGGTATGGATTTTGGGGGGAACCTCACACCATTTTTTTTTAATTTGGCGCGGCGTTCCCCTTAAAATCCATACCAGACCAAAGGGCCTGGTATGCTCCTGGAGGGGGACCCCGTGCCGTTTTTTTTTTTTTAATTTGGAATGGTTCCCCTTCAAGATCCGAGAGCACAAGTCGCATGCCAGAGTCAGATCAGTGAAGACAATGATCGGACTTTGATCCGACTTCAATGCCTTTAAATGGGCTAAAGTAGGATCAAAGTCAGACAAATGTAGTACAGGAACCTTTTTCAAAGTCGGCCCGACTTTGAAAAACACAAGTGGGACCAGTTAATACGGCTCTCATAGGGAATCATTGTTTTTGTGAAGTAATGCGACTTGTGCTCCTAATGTAAGTCCGAGTATCGGACTAGTGTGAAGCCAGCCTTAGTCATAAATCTGTATTTGTTTTAAGACAAAATTACACCTTAAGACATACAACATGAAAATGTGATTTTAATTGTAGGATCACTCCTTAGGCTACTTTCACACTGGGGCGTTTTTCAGGCGTTTTTGGGATAAAAATAGCGCCCTTATAGCGCCTGAAAAACACCCCCCATCCACCCCAGTGTGAAAGCCTGAGTGCTTTCACACTGGGCCGGTGCACTTGCAGAACGTTACAAAAAGTCCCTTGCAAGCAGCATCTTTGGGACGGCGTGGTGAGCGGTGTACACACCACTCCTCCACTGCCCCTGCCATTGAAAACAATGGGCAGCTCTTCCAAAGCAGCTGTACACCGCCTCGGAAGAGCAGCACACCGGCACTTTTAACCATTTTTTAACCCCTTGTGGGGGGTTAAAAGTGCCGTGCTCCCGCCTGCATAGCAACGTCATAACGGTGCTTTACCGCTCCCACACCCCACCCCAGTGTGAAAGTAGCCTTATTGTAAAGCATATTACACCAAGAACCAGCAATTTATGCAGAGGCGGCTGCTCATTAGGGGCGCAGGTGCGCCTCCCCCCCAATCCATGAACCCGGCCCCTAATCTACATGCAGGGTGCCGGACGCATGGATTCCAATGGGGTTTTATTTTTTTGATGAAGTATGTGATTATAGCCTGAGGCTCTAATTGGCTTTAAAAAAGGGTGGGCTCAGGGCGCAGAGCACTGCACCCTGAGCCCACCCTGTTGTGTGAGATTAACGTATTTATATTTTCTAATATCTTCCTGTTTCTCCTAAGTCCTAAGACCCCATTTGTCGGGAGTCTGAAGACCTCACTAGCCAGGAGGAGAAGCGATGGCCGGGACACGGAAGAGACATAGGGGGAAGCCGTCATCACAGCTGTGACCTGCATGGGGTAAGTGCAGGGCTGAGCAAGCGAGCTGGCGACTGAGCGGGTGGGGGTATGTTGTGCAGTGAATATCAATAAATGAAAAAAGTTTTGCGCTCCTGTGTGATGATTAAACAAAAGCAGCTGGCATAACAATCCAAACATAAATTGTGATTATAAGTAGTGTAACAAAATGCCGCACATGGGTGAATATATAACAACCATATAAAGGTACATAGTAGTAAAAGTGATACAAAGCAATATAATATAATGGTGATACAAAACAATATAACTCAGTGAAAATCAATAAAAGTCAATAAAAATCTCTAAACATCCAATGTGTGTTTTTCTTGCAAAGTTCATAAGTGTTAAAACAGTAGTGTGCAGGTGACGTGATTCCCACCACCAAAGAATGTCTGTATAGGGTACCCTTACCAGACACTGCTGATAACAGGGCCCTATAAGCACTTAGAGTATAAAGAACACCTTGTGCTTTCCACAGACCAGGTACACAATAAGATTGGGTACTCTTACCCTCAGAAGCAAAAACGGCCAAATGTTGCAACAATCCGATCCTCTTCATCAATCGATCTTAGGGGATGGGATGCCACTAGAGCTCACATGGATATGATAACAGCCACGGAGGGAGGTAAGCAAAAAGAACTCCACGCAGTGTAAATCCGATAAAACCAAGCAAATTTTATTCAAAGTAGAGCACTTACATTAAGATCAAGAAATATGAGCAGATGTCACAAATGGTGTATACACGGACTGAGCGCAGTTGAGATGGAGCAGACACCCTTCCAACCGACGTGTTTCATCTCAAAGGGACTTCAACTGGGGTAGTTCTTTATACTCTAAGCACTTATAGGGCCCTGTTATCAGCAGTGTCTGGTAAGGGTAGCCTATACAGACATTGTTTGGTGGTGGGAATCATGTCACCTGGATACTACTGTTTTAACACTTATGAACTTTGCAAGAAAAACACACATTGGATGTTTAGAGATTTTCACTGACTTTTATTGATTTTCACTGAGTTATATTGTTTTGTATCACCATTATATTATATTGTTTTGTATCACTTTTACTACTATCTACCTTTATATGTATGTTGTGCAGTGGCAGGCTTGTGAGACTGGAGGAAGTGTTACTGTGGGGTGATGTCTTTGGTCAGGTCTGTCTGCCGCCCCCCCCCCAACTGATGGAGCACCGGCCACCACTGAACTACATTTTTTCCATTAACCTCTTGAGATCCGCGCTATAGACGAAAGACGGCTACAGCGCGGATCTCAATCTCCGGGTGGACGTCTATGGACGTCCACCCCTTTGCACGCTCCTGGCGCACACTCACAGGCGGCGGCGTGTGCCCGCCGCACGTTGCGTGGGCGTGCCTGCGGGTCGGGCGGACTCAATGTCTGCTCCTGACCCGCGATCGCCTGCGGAGCTGCAGCATGGGGAACCGCCAATGTAAACATGGCGGTTCTCCGTTCTGTGAGAGGGGAACATGACAGATCTACTGATCCCTCTCACTGGGATCAGTTAGATCTGTTATGTCCCTGCCAACCCATCCCCCCCACAGTTAGAACACGCCCAGGGAACACTGCTAACCCCTTCACTGCCCCCTGCAGGTTAACCCCTTCACTGCCAATGACATTTATACAGTAATCACTGGACATTTAAATTTCTGATTGCTGTATAAATGTCATTGGTCCCAAAAAAGTGTCAAAAATGTCTGACATGTCCGCTGCAATATCAAAGTCCCGATAAAAATCGCAGATCGCCGCCATTACTAGTAAAAAAAAATAAAAATAAAAACGCCATAAATCAATTCCCATAGTTTGTAGACACGATAACTTTTGCGCAAACCAATCAATAAACGCCGATTGCAAATTTTTTAACCAAAAATATGTAGAAGAATATAAATCGGCCAAACTCAATGAATAATTTTTTTTTTTATATTTTATTTTTGGATATTTAATAGAGCAAAAAGTAAAAAGATTGTTCTTTTTTCAAAATCGTCCCTCTTTGTTTGTTATAGCGCAAAAAATAAAAAACGCAGAGGTGATCAAATACCACCAAAAGAAAGCTCTCTTTGTGGGGAAAAAAGGACATCAATGTTGTTTGGGTACAGCGTCACACGACCGCGCAATTGTCATTCAAAATGCGACAGCGCTGAAAGCCAAAAATTGGTCTGGGCAGGAGGGGGGTTTAAGTGCCCAGTAAGGAAGTGGTTAAAAACCCAGCACTGAACTACTCACATAGGATAGTTTTGTACACAGTGGAGTTGTCTTACCAAAGGTATAAATGTAACTAAATATGTTTACTTTAAATGCCCAGTCATATGCAAGGAAAATCTATCTCTTGCCGCCCATGTAACACTGGATACTGATATTTCTATTTATAGGTAAAACTGATCCAGGGAATATCCGATGGCTTCTTCGGGGATCAGGAAGGATTTTTTTCCCCTGCTGAAGCAAATTGGATCATTCTTTTTTGGGGTTTTTGTTTGCCTTCCTCTGTATCAACTGTGAGTATAGTCCTGTACACAGGGGCAGAATGTCGCGAGACATTCGCCAGTTAAAAAAAAAAAACGGCCGATATTCTGCATGTCTGTATGTCGGACATGCATGCTGGAAAACCAGCATCTGCCCGACTACCAATCAGCGCTCTCAGCTAATGGCAGGGAGCGCTGATTGGAGTGTTCTGGTGGGGGGGGGGGGGGGGTTGGTCCCCCTGTCAGAGCACAACAGTTTAGCAGGAGAGATCGCTGTACTAACCTCGCATGGTTAGTACAGTGTCTCCAACCGGAGCTGACAGTTTTTTTTCGCTCAACCTGCGGGCTTGCAGGAAAAAAAATTGAATAGTGTGTACCCGGCTTTGAGGATTGTGTATAGGATTGTATACATTTATTTTCCATTCTATCTGTTGAACTGGATGGACTTGTGTCTTTTTTCAACCAGACTAACTATGTAACTAACACATCTGGCCGAGGAGAGGGTGGGATTTAATACCCACATGCTGGACATATGAGCCCAAGGGAGGCTGAGGTTTCTGCACACTTGCAGCACAGTAACCAAGCTCATATAGACAGCTCCCAGTCTCTAATAATGATCGGGAGCTGGCAGGACCAGCTCTCTATCATGTAACCACTGTAACAGCCAATCACAGTGGTCATGTAATCAGTCAGACACCAGGGCTGGGTGGAAAGGGTTTAAAAAGGGATTTTTGTTTGTATATGATTGAGTAATAAAAGTGAATGCAGTTTCACTGTATTCACTAATTCTGAGATTCGGAAATCACTGTGTCTTCGTCTACAGCTTCAGGGTAGACATCTGCTATTAGATACATGAGGCTGTACAAGCATACAGTTTGTTTCTTGTGATTTTCTGTTCAGACAAAAGTTGGACTATCTGTAGCAGCCTAATCATACAGTTGCATGGAAAATTTCACAAAGCCATTGTCTGCTTAAAGGAGAAGTTCACCTTCTATAACATGTTACATCCATATCCAGGGTGTAACGTGTAACATGCAACATGTTGCTGAAGCAGCAGCCCCAACACCCCTAACCCCTGTTCTGACAGCAGGACAGGGATCTTCTTCCCAGAATCCACAGTCACAATTAAAAAAAAAACTCAGACTGCGTCATTCATTCACAGAGTTCTGTGAATGGGGGAACTACAACTACCATCAGCCATTGTGGCTGAAGGCTTGTAGTTCTCAACAAACTACCAGGGCACTGATGAGCACAGATAGCTGCACTGACAGTTTGCAAGAGCCTGAGATTGCACTTGTAATCTGCTGATCACAGGTGCAATGCTCTGCAGACTCCTAATTTTTTTAAAAAACGAATAAAATCACATTTTTTTAACTGCCAAAAAAGATGTGCATTTTTTTTTATACAAAGGTGAACTTATCCTTTAACCGGTTCCACACTGCGCGCTGTATATTTACGGCGGCAGTGTGGACGCTTAACGCAAATCATGCAGGTGCAGCTAGGGGGCGACCGCGCGCCGCCGCCGGTGCTCTCTCGTGCCCGACACACTCCGGAGGAGTGTGCCCGCGGCTCGGGCGGATCTAATGTCCGCCGGTGAGCCGGGATGAGCGGCCAGAGTGAAAGAACGGGGAACCGCCGATGTAAACACGGCGGTTCTCCACTCCGTCAATGGGGACATAAGAGATCTACTGATCTCTGTCACTGGGATCAGTTAGATCTCTCATGCCCATGGTAGCCCAGTCCCCCCACAGTTAGAACACACCCAGAGAACACAGTTAACCCCTAGATCACCCCGTGCAGGTTAACCCCTTCACTGCCAATGACATTTATACAGTAATCAGTGGACATTTAAATTTCTGATCGCTGAATAAATGTCATTGGTCCCAAAAAGTGTCAAAAGTGTCCGACATGTCCGCTGCAATATCGCAGTACTGCTAAGAATCGCAGATCGCCACCATTACTAGTAAAAATAAATAAATAAATAAAAACCCCAGAAATGAATTCTCATTGTCCGTAAACACGGCAACTTTTGCGCAAATCAATCAATAAACGCAGATTGCAATTTTTTTTTACCAAAAATATGAGGAAGAATATAAATCGGCCAAAACCGATGAAAAAAAAATGTAAGAAATATTTTTTTTTTTTTGCAAAATTGTCACTCTTTCTTTGTTTATAGCGGCGATCAGAAATGACGCAGCGGTGATCAAATACCACCAAAAGAAAGCTCTATTTGTGGGAAAAAAAGGACACAAATTTAATTTGGGTACAACGTCACACGACCGCGCAATTGTCAGTTGCTCTGGTCCTAACCTGGGAAATTCTTCCGAGAGTGAAGTGGTTAAAGCGGAACTTCAGTCTTATTATACACATTATAACAAAGGTAACTTTAAAAATGTTTAGTAATGGCAATCTGCAATAAGAACCTTCCTCTCATGGTGTATCCCAGGATCCAGCTGTGAAGCCTTGGCGACATCACCACCAAAGCCTCACTCAACCAGAAAGTGGAAAACCACATTTTTAGGTTAAAGCAAAAAACGCTAACTAATGAATGTAAAATGTTTACATATCAGTAAAAGCCAGAAGACAATTATAGCTATTTTTCTCTCATTAGGTGAAAAAATTGATTTGTTTTAGGACTGTTGTAGCAGGGTAGGGTTATCTTTTTAAGCAGATTATCTCTACCCAGTATAGCTCGGTCTACCTACACCAGAACCACATTATAGTAGAGTACTGACAAACAGATGTTTTAACAAAACTAACAGACACTGAGACATCTGGCCTTCCTCTCTTGCATCACCAGGAACTTAAATCTGCTGCATCTTTCTTCCTGACTCAGGCAGCGAACGAAAGTGGTAAACAGTCATAGTCTAATTTCTATATAAAAAAGCTATAGGTTCTTGGATGCACAGGCCAACATGTCTGAGAACCTCTGCATGCTTGCTGCACCCTTGTTAACCGCTTGCTGACAAGCCACCAACCATCGTTATACGGCGGCAGGTCGGCTCTCCTGCGTAAATCGCCATAGGGGCGGAAGCTGCGTGAGCATGCCCGCGGGTCGAGTGGACTCGATGTCCACCGGCGATCCGTGATCGCCTACTAAAGAGGCAGACCGATGATCTGCCTATGTAAACACAGTGGATCCCCGTTTTGTCAGGGGACATGACCATGATCTACTGTTCCCAGTGATTGGGAATAGTTAGATCTGTTATCTCCCTGGCAGCCCAGCCCCCACACAGTTAGAGGAACACAGTTAACCCCTTGATCGCCCCCTACAGTTTAACCCCTTCCCTGCCAATGACATTTATACAGTAATCAGTGGCGATTTAAAACTCTGATCGCTGTATAAATGTTATTGGTCCAAAAAAAGAGTCAAAGTGTCCGATCTGTCCGCTGCAATGTTGCAGTCTCGATAAAAATCACAAATCGCTGCCATTACCAGTAAAAAAAAAAAAAAATGCATAAATCTATTCCCATAGTTTGTAGACGCGGTAACTTTTGTGGAACCCAATCAATATACGCCTATTGCAATTTTATTTCCACAAAGATTTTATTAGGAAAGATGCAAGGATGTACAGTCTCATTGAAGGAAACAGTTACCACAATAAATTGCCTTTATAACTGGCAATAATACCATAACAAATAAAGAAGAATAACATTAAACTCAGAACGTGTAGGGATAAGCTCATAACAACACACTAGATATCGAGGTAGTATTAAGTAGAGATATATTGATGGGGGAGGTTTTATGAGAATTCGTTGGGGGTAAGTAGGGAATGGGGTTTTGATGCCCCTGATGGAGACCGGGGAGAGGGAAGGGAGGGGAAGGGGAGGTATGGAGAGAAACTGGGATAGGTAGGGTGTTCAGGTGGGGGAATAGGAAGGGGTTTAGCTTATTGAGGTCCATAGCACTCATATTGAGGTCCATAGCACTTAGTCTTGTAGTATGGATATGTCAGCGTGCTAGGGGTAGTCGATGTCTGGATAACGAGAGGGAGTTGCCAGGTATCAGGTTGTTAAGGCTTGCATATGGCACGATATTTGTCCGTGCTTTGGAAGTAGATCCAGGGCAACCAGATTTTGTGGTGTTTGTTTAGATTGTCTGAGGCTATTGCTATAAGTTCCTCTATCTCCATAATTTTGTTGAGTCTGCTGAACCAAGCTTTGAGTGAGGGAGCTATTGTCTGCTTCCAGAGGACTGGAATACACATGCTAGCTGAAGTCATCATGTACATGGCTAGGGAGTGACGGTGTAGATGTTTCCTAGAATCTGAATAGTGTAAGATGTATTGGTGTAGGGAGAAGTCTATTGGGTGTGTGGAGACTTGTGTAATTATGTCATGAACCTGTTTCCAGTAGACTTTAATAGTCAGGCAGTCCCACCAAATGTGTTTAATTGAGCCCCCTGGGTTCCCGCATCTCCAGCATATGTTGGGGCATTGAGGGTAGAATGTGTGGAGTACTGCGGGTGTTCTATACCATTGAGTTAGCACCTTGTAGTTATGTTCCTGTGTGGAAACGTTGCGGGAGCTTTTTTGTGCTGTGAGGCAGATAGTTTCCCAATCCCGGTCAGGTAGAGTGTTAGTGGGATCTGGATCCCATATTTTTCTGATGGGAGCTAGGTGGTCCATTGTTTGGGAGGAGAGCAGAGCGTGCAAGCTCGCAATAAGATGTCTCTGGGGTTGGGATTCGCAGAGTTTCTCAAAAGTAGTCAGGGGTTTGAGGTAGAGATTTTTGTCCTTCGAGCAGGTGAGAAAATGTCGGATTTGAAAATATGACCAATTGGGGATGGATTCTACGATGTTGGAGTTAATTAGGTCTGTTTTGGTTCAAATGACACCACGGGAGAAAAACTGGTGCGCTTTAGGGCGAAAATTTGGTGGGAATATAGCTCTCAGATCAGAAAGTCCCAGGGGGAAGCTAGCGTTGTTTAGGACAGGTGTCATAGGTCCTGGAAGAGATGCTAGTTGGGAGGATTTTGAGAGTTCCCGAAGGCACTGTATGGGGGG
>BLSH010530829.1:0-10318 GCA_018402905.1 Glandirana rugosa
AATACTTGAGCAACATAGTTCAGTGCTGTGGATACTCACTATCCACGTCTCCCCCCCCCTCTTTCCCCTCATCGTTGAGCAGTATGTCTGCCTCCGGATCCACATCGGGTCCTCCTTTTTTACTTGTTTGTTGGTTAAACAGTTGCATTTGTTCCTCTCATTCTCTTCTCTTCACGCCAAAGTTCCTCACAGTATCTTCCCTGGGATGGATGGTTTGGTCCCTAGAGATCGCGCCTTGTCTTTTCCTTCAAAACAAAGATTCCTGCACTTTCTGGAGGGAGGTGAGTGACAACCCTTCACAGCCTAACAACCCACCTACACTCCCACTACAAGCCCATGGCTCTTAAAGTACTGTCATTAAATGCCAATGGTTTGAATCACCCGGCAAAGAGGTCATCGCTCTGGAAAGAAGCCCACAAACTACACGCTGACGTCCTATGTGTACAAGAGACACACTTTTTAAGTGCCAACCCCCCCAAGTGCCACCACCACAACTTTCCTCATGTATTCCAAGCCTCAGCGCCACGGAAGACTGCAGGTCTCCTAATTGCAATCAGAGACACTGTATCCTTCCAAATGAAAACCATCATAACGGATCCAGCTGGCAGATATATGATCCTTACAGGCTCCTTTAATAATAAGACACTTACGATTGTAAACCTATACGCCCCTAATCAGCACCAGCTAAGATTCCTAAATGGTCTATTCAAGAAGGTAAATAAGGTAAAAGAGGGAGGCCTAGTCCTCTGTGGCGACTTCAATATTACAAATGACTTTGAAGTGGACTCTTCTGCTAAAACTAACCGTCCACCTCCTACATTGCAACGTTTGTTACACAGAGAGGGAGTGTATGATGTTTGGAGGTGCCAACATCCGGGCATGAGGGAATACACGTTCCACTCCTCCAGACATAATACATACTCGCGCATTGATATGATTATTGTTGATAGAAATGTTTTGACTAAGGTCTCCTCTTCAGCCATCCACGATATCTCTTGGTCTGACCATGCACCGGTATCGGTAGTGGTGGCGGAGGGGCACACCTTGAACCGACCTGTGATGTGGCGTGCTAACACGCGTATTTTGCAATCCCCAAAACACATGCACAATTTAGAAGACCACCTCAAACAATTCTTTGCTGCCAACCTGGGTTCAGTTAGCAACCCTAGCACCTTGTGGTGTGCCCACAAGGCCTTTATCAGGGGTATCCTACTACAAATGAGTGCCAGAGAAAAAAGGCTCAGAGAACAAAAATTAGAAACGATTCTAACAGAACTCAAAACTACTGAGTTACAGAACATGACCCATCCACATGCAGACCTGGCCAAAAAACTCACGGGCCTCCGTGCTGACCTCAGGACCATGCTCCTGGAGCAGTACAGTAAGCATGTGGATAGGCTTAAGCTGACCCACTACTCCTCCAATAATCGAGCAGGCAAACTCCTTGCTGCAAAATTGAAGGAGAAAAGTATCCGCTCCAGAATTCCATACTTAAACAAAACACCTGAACATCCTAAAATAATAGATCCAGATGCTATAGCAAACGAGTTCGCAGAATTCTATTCTACCTTGTATAACCTGAAACAGGATCCGGATACTATCCAACCCACAAATGAAAAAATTCAAACTTTCCTAAACTCCATTAACCTGCCCACCATAACAAACTCCCAACTACAGAAGTTAAATGCACCCATAGAGACCCCAGAAATTCTAAAAGTTATTGCTACTCTCCCCCAGGGTAAATCTCCTGGCCCGGATGGGCTCCCCAACGAATATTACAAGACATTCCGTTCAATACTCGCGCCCAGATAGGTAGACACATTCTCTCAAGCTATAGCAACTTTCCAATAGAGATGCTCAAAGCCCACATTGTTACCATCCCGAAACCCGGCAAAGACCCTACTACTCCTTCCAGCTACAGGCCCATCTCATTACTTAACTCCGATATAAAAATCTATGCAAAAGTAATAGCTCACAGACTCCTACAAATCCTCCCTAAGCTTATCAATCCGGACCAGTCGGGATTCACGCCTGGTAGGCAACCCTCAGATGCCACCAGGAGAGTTATAAATGTGATCCAACACGCGTGGGCCTGTCGGACGCCTTCTCTGCTCCTCTCCTTGGATGCGGAGAAGGCGTTCGACAGGATCCACTGGGGCTACATGAAACAGGTCCTAGACAAATATGGGTTTAAGGGCCACATTCTGTCGGCCATTCTAGCACTCTACTCCTCACCGAGTGCCCAGGTGTTCACCTCCACCGCCCTTTCCAGGACTTTTAATATAACTAATGGAACAAGACAGGGTTGCCCCCTCTCTCCCTCCATCTTTAACCTTCTCATTGAGCCCCTGGCGGAACGAATTAGGTCCCACCCACACATAAATGGCATAACCTTAAGGAACAACTCTACCCACCATATCAACTTATTTGCGGATGATATCATCCTTTTCATCTCCTCCCCAGAAAACTCCTTACCGCATGCCCACAACACCTTAGAAGAATTCAGCCACATTTCCTACTACAAAGTCAATTGCTCCAAGTCTTTGATTCTGAGTATGGGAATACCTCCCAAACTCCGACTCAAATTAATGTCACGGTTCTCATTTTCCTGGGCAAAACACAGCATCCCATATCTAGGCATCCAAATAACAGAAGACCCTTCTAAACTGGCAGAAGCTAACTACCCACCCCTAATTGATAAAATTACCAAAGATTTGGGGAAATATACCAAATCTGAACTGTCTTGGTTGGGGCGACTGGCATCAGTCAAGATGCTAATACTCCCACAGATACTGTACGTGTTCCGTACACTACCAATACCACTTAAACCTAACCACCTGAAAATCCTGGACAACCTCCTGAAAAATTATGTTTGGCAAAATAAACGACCCAGATGCGCTAAGGCCATTTTAATCAAACATAGGACGGCGGGAGGGATGGGGTATATTGACCTCGGAGACTACTACTTCGCGTCGATATTAACCCAACTTCGAGCGTGGTTCAACCAAACCGACCCTGCCCCCTGGATAACAATAGAGCAAGAAGTGGTACCCTCCAAGGACCTTAGGGCCTTTCTGTTAGCAGACGCATGGAAACCCCACCCCCTTCAAAGTCTTCCATTAACCCTACAAGCCTCCATCACGGCATGGAGACGACTCCATAGCCTAGAGGCTCCCCCGAACCAATTAGTTGAGATCCCAGTCCCTATAAGGACTTTAGCAGCAATAATACCTAATGTGAACCTTTCACGCTGGATCACACGAGGACTTGCCCACGTCTCCCAACTATACAACAAGGAGGGACTGAAACCCTTTCACGACCTATCACTAGAGTTCGCCCTTTCAGACTCAGATCAGTACTTATATAACCAGGTTTCCCACCTCCTCTGCTCTCTGAAAACACCCATGATTCACCTACACAAAGATGCATGGGAATTCTTCACCTCACATACACCTAAAACGAAAGGGATATCACTATTCTACAATCTGCCCCATCAAAAGCTCTCCTTCTCAAAAAATGCACACCACTTGAAGTGGGAATCTGAATTGGACCGCTCCTTTACGCCCGGCCAGTGGAGGAGAGCCGCTATAACAACTTATAAATCTTCAAAATGTATAGGCCACTGGGAATCCTACCAAAAGCTAACACTAAGATGGTATCTTACTCCTCTTAGAATCTCTAAATTCTCAAATGGCGGCTCCCCTCTATGCTGGAGGGGATGTGGGGAGATTGGTAATATTCTACATATCTTCTGGAAATGCAAAAATCTCACGAGTTTCTGGAACAGTATTTTTAAGACAATTTCCTCTATTGCTGGATGCTTAACAAAACCAGATGCGGCATTAGCCCTTCTGGGTCTTGGTATTGAGCGCTTCCCCCCAGATTTCCGAGCTGTTATCACTCACACATTTCTTGCTGCCAAAATATTGATTACTAGAAACTGGAAATCGAATAACACTCCGAATCTCTCCGATGTTTTAGACCTAGTCCGTACACACTACAAGTATGAATCATTGTTAATTAACGACTTGGAAAAACGTAAGGCTTTCAACACACAATGGGAGATCTGGGGGGAACAGCTCACGGATCTTTACTGAACCATCCTTCGTGCTAATGTACTTGGCGTTTTCTTTCTGACTATCCCTATTTTCCCCCCTTCCCCCCCCCCCTAGTCCCTTCTCCATCCTCCCCTTCCATACCCCTTCTCCTTCTCCACACAAGCTCTACCACTAGAATGGTTATAACAATGTCTGTTCATTATATTCCAATCTATTGAATCTGTAACTGAACCATAATGAATTATTGATGATAACTTGCAATGTGTAATTCCCAATTCCGAAACATCGGTATATGATGATGGTAGCTGCTTATCCACGGAGTTTGTAAACTTTGTATTTTGTATTTTTATACTTTATACTACTGCTGCTTTGTACTTGTCTCTTTGTATATCTTGCTCTTTTCAATAAAAAACAATGTTTAAAAAAAAAAAAAAAAAACAGAAATTGTCCTTGCAACAATGTTGCTTCTTCATCATCTATTTTGTTTTCAAGAATGCTAGAATGTGTAATGTTTTCATGTTTTGGTAAAATATTTTTTTCTCTGTCACTTTCACTTGATGATGTCCCTCTCACAAATATATTTCCCAAAACTCACACTGGTGTCTTTACAAACCACAAACAATACCATTGCTTATGCAAAATTAAAATGAGTCTCAATTTTTTTATTATTTCCAAATTATCCTAATTTGATTTCCAAAAAAATGTGATATGTGTACCAACATCAGAAATAAAAATGTAATTCCCAAAAATCAGAGGGCAACATCACTATTATACACTCACAACCAAGAACCACCAAATATCACAGAATAAATCAAAAGTAACTCCTGACTACTGTAATTCCACCACCCACTGTATATGACCAAAGAAATGCAGCATATGTGGGTAGGACAGGGGTAGACCTCCAGCTGTTTTGGAACTGCATTTCCCATGAGGCATTGCAAGGCTGGCAGTTACAATTACCCCCAGAGGCAAGATCTGACTTATAATTCTGCAACAGCTGGAGGGCCCCTGGTGTAGGAAGATTCCACATGTCACAGCTCCGTGGCTGACAAGGTAACACACCTGCCTAGCAGTGATGAGTTCCTGGGTTCGAATCCCAAACATGCCACTTCATGTTTGTTCTCCCTATGTTGTTAAGCAGGACTCAGCGCCTTATCTAAATGTAGTATTTATGTGTAGGAGGGTTCCACCACCATTGGAAATTGTGTCATATGTTTGCCATGGGCAAGGACTCTAATCAGCCTTAATATTTTCCCACCACCACTATTTGCATCCTCAAAGCCAAAACCCATTAAATGACAGCTCTTTATCTCTCAGCATGCTGATAGTAATCAGCCATGACCAGCCTTCAAAACAGATGGCATTTGCTAGAAACAGGTTGTTCAATGGCTCTCTGTCCTTCCACAGTACATCTACATTGATTTAATTCTTGCACCCCTGGGTCTTAGGACTGCAGCTTAAAAAACCTATGGTAGCACAGTGGCTAACACAATAGAGCTTATGGCTAGCATTGCTGAAGGCCTAAGCTTGAATCCCAATCCTGCTACGTGGCTAGAGGTTTGTGTGTAGTGGTGTTAAAATTTATTTTTCACCAGTGCTCACATTTTTGAGGGGTTTCACAAAGGACAAAGAAGTGGGAAGAAGAAGCCAGAGAAAGACCAAAAGAAGAAGAAGACCAGAGGAAGAAGCGAAGAAGGAGAAAATGGAGGAAGACCAGAGGAAGACACGGAAAAGAAGAAAATATTTTTAAAAAAGGAATTGTCAAAGACTGGCTACTGTCTTTTGTCACACTAAACTACTTTTTTAGATGAATGGGTAGGGGTACAATGTACCCCATACTCATTCACATAGGTGGGCTGGGATCTGGGGGCCCCCTTATTAAAAGGGGCTTCCAGATTCTGATAAGCCCCCCGCCCGCAGACCCTGACAACCACCGGCCAGGGTTGTCGGCAAGTGGCCCTTGCCCTCATCAACAGGGGGACAAGGGCCTTTGGGGGGGACCCCAAAGCACCCTCCCCATGTTGAGGGCATGTGGCCTGCCACGGTTCAGGAGGGGGGGGGGCGCTCGCTGGCCTCCCCCTTTTCTTGACCTCCAGGCTGCATACTCGAATTAGTCTGGTATGGATTTTGGGGGGACCCCCACACCTTTTTTTATTTTGGCTTGGGGGTTCCCTGCAAATCCATACTAGACCCAAGGGGCTGGTATGGATTTCAGGGGAGATCTCACATCTTTTTTTTTTTAATTTTGGCGCGGGTTCCCCTTAAAATCTATACCCGAAGGGCCTGGTATAGACTGGGGGGACCCTATGTCATTTTTTTCATAGATTTTTTTATCTAATCTGCTGGGAGCCGGCAATACAATACAACAATACAGCCGCGATCAAGTTTCAATTTTTTTTACTTTAGAAATTTCATTTTGCTGCAGCAAAGTTCTACACATCTCACAGATGAGCCGCTTTACAGGCAGACTAAGGGGACTCCCCAGGCACTATATTTAAAGGAATTTTTCATTTGCATTATTTCATTTTAAGCATTATTAAAATCACTTTTTTTTCTACTGAGACATGTCCCCTAAGGCAGTACCCAGGTCCCCACACAATTTTTATGGCAATAAACTTGCATACAAGCTTTCAATGGAGGACTGTGGATTTTTCAGGTTTGAGTCCCATTGACAGCCACTATTCCTGCATATGTGATCTGGCACGCATGTTTCCTGGCAATAGCGCTCAGTTCTGTTTGCATATCTGCCCAGTTTCTGAGAGTTGAAGTCTTAATTTCCTTTAAGTGGGCGCTATCTTCAGGCACTGCTGGATCACATTTTGGCACTATAGTAAATAAACCCCACTGTGTGAGGTCCTGCTTAATAACCGGGTACATAAGGGGGTGACTGAGCTGTCACAGCGCCCCCTCTTTATACTGTGTAGACATAAGAACTACAACAGCTTTACCTTTATCAGCTTCCCTAATAACAAGATCTTTCCTCTGTATAACATTCTGTATATCCTGATATTCCGCTCTAGTGATGTTATGTTACTTTTCACTAAATGGGAATAATTCCTCATATTCATCTTATAATATAATAGCATGTGTCTGGATTTGTCTCTGCAGGTTGGAGATGTGTGGTGTGACTTCATCCTGCTGTGATGATCTCCAATCCATTCTTATCAATAACCGATCTCTCACCAAGCTGTATTTATCACATAATGATCTGGAAGACTCCGGAATACAACGTCTATGTGAGGGGCTCAGACATCCTCGCTGTACTCTGCAGGAGCTGAAGTGAGAATTCTCCTATAAATGATATAATATTCTGCAGGTTTCTGGTATAAATCTTCTGTGTGAGGGATCAGACATGTCACCTAGATGAAAGTTATACAAAGACAGACTTCTGCTTGGCCGGTTACACTGGGAGGTCCCATCATAGTCCTTCAGATCAATCGCTGTTAATGGCTTTCATCCCCTCCCCCCTCCACTGACTATCAGAGATCAGACTTTATGTCGGGGTGGATTGTTGGTTAGATGATAGAAAAACGCAATGAAGATTTATTAATTGGCCCATAGAGAATGAGTGATCACATTTCTCACCCAATAAAACAAGGCCCAGATCTCTCCATCTACCAGACAAATGTTTCTTGTATATATAACTTAGACCATCAGATGTGTAGTGACTAGTAGGGATGAGTGACTCTGCCCACGTTCCCTGCAGGGTCAGGATATCCTGTCTGAGATCTGCAAACCCTGAACTTTATAGTGAGTCCCATTGAAGTCTATGTGAGGGATCCTGATAATAAATCCCACCTTACAGGTAGTTGTAGTAATAACACATGATTTCCATCCAGTAGTAATAGGCTTGCTTTGATGGCAGGTAGTAATAGGACAGAGGATTGCTGATGATGTCCCTGTTCAGGATGATATAAAATCGTCCTATTGCTGGACAGCTTCTATCAAACACTCAATGAGAATTAGGAGACTGAAATGATAGAGAAGTAGAAACATTGGAGGAGAGGCTTAATAAGCCAGACAAGGGCAGAATGTAGAGGAGACACAGGACACAGGCAGGGGTATAACTGCAGGGATTAGGAGAGCACAGAGGATACAGCCGTGTAACCTGGCCAGTTACCTGACAGTAATAATCATGGAGAATAGGACTAACTGGGGTATGCCTAACTTTTATTCTTACTACGAGGAAAGTAAGTCATACTATGTGAGGGAATTTAGGTGCACACTTTTTCTGGACTTAGTTTTTTCTTTCCCGTAATGCAGTGGTGTTCTGCAGACAAAAGGCGGCTCCAAGAACAGATGGTCAGTAACAAGTGAATGCTGAGCTCTGAGCGCCCCGAACATAAAAAGACCCAATCAGTATAAAATAACCTCCAATATATTCCAGAGGGAGACTGAAACCTCAAAATATCCCCCAGAAACAAAAGCCCCCATCCCCTTTATAAGTGAAAACCTCCCAGCAAAAGAAATGACTGCTCTCCTCAAATCAACCAAATTATAGAAAAGAGGCTGCAAAGGATTTGCTTGTCCAAAGAGCTTGCAATCAGAAGAGCAGTTTTCTATATTACCCTCATCTCTCCTTGTAATATAAATGTAAAAGTGTGATAATGTTAGCAGTAGGTGAGATGTAAGATAAATGTAGAAGTATTGTGGCTGTAGATATCGTGTAACTCAGTGGTAGTAAAGACTCCGCATTCTCTTCATTCAGTGACCAATCAGAGACAGATGATCCTCCATTAGAATCTGGAAGGACAGAGCCAGCCTCTAGACCAGAAGTGACCCCTAGATGCCAATAAATCCCCCATCCTTGTACATATAAAATTGTCACCTCACTGAGCCTCAAAGAGAAGTCCTCGTCATTTCATCTACAAGCCCAGCAGGGGAGGAGGCCGATACAGGGAGAAGACCCTGAACTGTCTGCCAGACATTGATTTATGTCAGAGATCCCAGGAATCTATTTTATCTCTCATAAAAACTCAAATATGAGTTGCAGAGAGATCAAAATAATTCCTTGTGAACTATTCATACATGTGTAATATACATATACTTGTTCATTCAGGTTCATGCATATTATGTAGATATAACACTGTATGTGTAGTGAGGATAGAATCCAGGACAAACTCCCAGACGGGTTAAATGAAGTCTGATCACACCAGCCAAGCAGTTATTGGTCTTGTTGGGATCCGATTGACGCCCTGGTGTTGGAAATCCAATCCTCATCCCAGCCGTCAAAACCATTCATGGCCCATTTAGCTTTGGTTCCTTCAGAAGACAGAACCATCCTGTTGACTGGGCAGGGAACACCCCCCAGGGTTGATTGGCTGATGGCTAAAGTCCAACCCACAACCAGATCTCCGTGAATTGAGTATCCTGAGATCTGGACGGGGTGATTCCCATGGAGCCGGTCTAACCGGTGAATAACGGATGTTCCTGTCACAGGATAATCCTCAGAGTTTATTTCTGTTTTTATCTCTTTTATTCTCTCAGCCGGACTTTGTCTGTCCATTTGTCTTTGTTGCATTTTCTGTCATTCTTTATCTTTGTACACATTCATTTTTCCATAATTTTTTATTGAGCGTAGAAAGAGGTAAATGCTTACAACGCATACATTATACACGTCATGTAAATACAATGCAGGCCATCAATGGCTTACAAGCCATAAAGTATAACAAATCTAGCAGGACGATAAAGTCAGGCATTCATATAAGCAACGTAGTTAAACGACCTGGGGTGGAAGAAAAACCATTTGGTTTAGCAGCCTGTGTGAAGGCTGCCAGGGAAGGTAGAATGAGAGGATGTGCCAGGATTAGAGTTGAGCGAACACCTGGATGTTCGGGTTCTGCTGGTCCGTCCGAACTTCGGGACAAAGTCCGGGTCCGGGTCCGGACGGAACCCGAACGATCGCACGGACAACGAACCCCATTGAAATCAATGGGGACCCGAACTTTTAGGCACAAAAATGGCTGTAGGAAAGTCCTGGAAAGCCCCAGAGGGCTGCAAAAGGAAGTAAAATGGGGGTAAGGGTAGGGCAAGTGCCCTACAAAAAAATGGGGACAGGGAAATAACTTTAAATATTTTAAAAAAAATAAAAACTTAAAAAATGCAAAAATGGAGGTGAATGTGGATCATCTTCAAACTGTGTCTGAAAAGTATTAATTAACGGTAGAAACCATATAACTGTTCTAAAATCATCTTCAAACTAGGACAAGTGCCCTACAAAAAATGGGGAGAGGGAAAATAAATTAAAATCAAATTTAAAA
>BLSH010530829.1:27380-39344 GCA_018402905.1 Glandirana rugosa
AATATCGCCGTTAGTCTTTACTGCGTCTCCGCTAGTTTATGGTGGTTTTCTTTCGAACTAAACACCCCCTTTTTCCTGCGTTTAAAGTAAACCCATGTTGCAGCGTGCTGGCGCGTTAACAGTCAATTTCGCTGCGTCGCGGCTTAGCGTTTTTCACGAGACCAGGACTTCACACTTTAGGAAGGCCCCGACTTCACCAATTTAACAATTTACCTACCCAAAGATGGTGGAATTTGGTGAAACGTAGGCCCGGTAAAGACCGTGAGGAGAGGATGTACATGTTTAGTAGAAAAAAAAACGATCTTTTAATGAGCCTTGGAATTGCAACAACCGCCATTTTATTCCCTAGAATCTTTGCTAAAAAAACATATATAATGTTTGGAGGTTCCGAGTAATTTTCTAGCAAAAAAAAAGATGATTTGTACATGTAGGAGAGGAGTGCCAGAAATGGCCCGGATGCAAAGTGGTTTAAGGTGGTAGAAACCCATCCATTTAACAATTTAACCACTTCAGCCCCGGAAGGATTTCACACTTCAGGACCAGAGCACTTTTTGCGATTCGGCGCTGCGTCGCTTTAACTGACAATTGCGCGGTCGTGCGACGTTGTACCCAAATGAAATTTGCGTCCTTTTTCCCCCACAAATCAAGCTTTCTTTTGGTGGTATTTGATCGCCTCTGCGTCATTTCTGATTGCCGCTATAAACAAAAGAAGAGCGACAATTTTGCAAAAAAACGCACATTTCTTACTTTTTGCTAAAATACAAATCCAAAAAAAAATATAAAACATTTTTTTCAACGGTTTTGGCCGATTTATATTCTTCCTCATATCTGTGATAAAAAAAGTCGCAAATGGCGTTCATTGATTGGTTTGCGCAAAAGTGGCCGCGTTTACGGATGATAATTCATTTCTGGGGTTTTTATTTTTTTTAAATTTTTTATTAGTTATGGCGGCGATCTGCGATTTTTAGCGGTACTGTGATATTGCGGCGGACATGTCGGACCATTTTGACACTTTTTTGGGATCATTGGCATTTATACAGCGATCAGTGCTATAAAAATGCACTGATTACTGTGTAAATGCCATTGACAGTGAAGGGATTAACCTGGGGGGCGCTGTAAGGGTTAACTGTGTTCCCTGGGAGTTCTAACTGTGACAGTGCTTGACTGGCAGGGGAAGGGAAGTGATCACAGCTTCTATTTACAGGAAGGCTGTGATCACAGCCCTTTTCCCTCTCACAGAAAGGAGATCCGTGTTTACTTACACGGACCTCCGTTCTTTCACTGCGGTGGGGCATCGCGGGTAGCCAGCGGAGATGGAGTCCACTGCACCCGCTCCCTGGCCCCCCCCGAACACAGTGAGCATGCAAGCGTGCCTCCGGCGGCACGCGCTCGCAGTGCATGATATCGCAGCCGCCGTCGTATGACGGCGGTTTGTGATATCGAGCACACCTTGTTGCCGTCAACCTGCGGTTGGCGGTCGGCAAGTGGTTAAAAAACAGTTACATTTCTGGCACGTGCCAGATATGTAACACTCCCATTGGTTGTGACCTCTAAACCATACTGTCAAACCATCCAATGGCTGGTGTCATAGCTGATCACATGTGCAGCATTACGGCAGTTGTAGATTAAACAGAGGCCAAGATGGCGGCTTCCTTGGCTGCAAATGATAGAAGTGTTTCTGATAGAAGGGCCTGCATATGACAGTCAGCTGACAACCAGTAGTGGGGATATCATTAACAAACAAATTGAAAGTACATCTGCGGCTATCCCAGGTAGCTTCACAAACATTTGTTTTCTTGGTTTTCCATGGATTCTCTTGTACAAATGTCCAGCTTTACTGTGAATTTCACAACTATCAGCCAGCAGTGGACATTGAGGAACGGTGTGGCCTGCTTGTCCACAGAGGAAACATTTCATGTGGAAGAGAGGCTCATCATTGTCGGTTTTATCAGCAGATAGAGCTCTAGGCTGTCCACCCACTTCTTCGTTTTTAGCAACTGTCTCATTTTTGTGCTCAGCCAAAGAACTCTGCTTAGCTTTGCTCTTAGAAGGGCTTCTAAAAAGGATATCAGACTCGTGTTTCTTTACTTCAGTCATAGTTTCCATGAAATTAAAGCTTCTCTCCAAACAACTCTTAGGACGGTGACATTGGGTGGTGTGGCAGCAGCCCCTTTATTATTTGAGCAGTCCTTAATGTGTCAGCATCTGTAGGAGAGACGAGCTTTTCATTGAGTGCTAAAAAATCTGCGCTTGTGGATAAATATATTATGACATTACATGCAATGATCCCTAAAAAGACAAGTCCATTCAGGAATCAATGCATGTCTGAGAGGCTGCTGCTACACAAGTGTATACACTCATAAACAACGTGAAAAACATAAAACACAGCGCCACCTTCTGAAAATGATACCAAATAACAAAATATGTGAGTGTGATTCACACTTCAATTAGTTGAATGATATGACAAATCAATAATATTCAACAAACTATTCAAATAGTCCATAAATGAGATAAAGTGCTCCGTGCTCAATCAAGTGCCAACAATATAACGTGGTGCTCGGTGACAATCCCCCGTTGTGACCCCACTCACCAGAACAAATGGATCCCCAGCTTTTCAGTCTGGGGATCAAACAAGCCAAGTCCTGGTGCAGGTCAAATGGATGTGTGGGTGATGGTGACGAGACCCTTGCTTTAATCAGGACTCAATTCCAGAGACTTATGATCCTCATATGGTTGGGTAAAAAAAAGAAAAGAATGGCTTCCATAGTGAAGTACCGTTAAAAAGATTTATTGGGCACAAAAACAAAGATCGCACTTACAAGAAGTTGGTTAAAATCTTGCATGGATATGCTCAAGTGGGTATTAGCGTGGCGTGGTCTCCAACTTGCGGCGTGCGTTCCACCACCGGCAGGATGTGACGTCAGCGGATTAACATCATTTCCGGCTCCCCGTATCCGCTGACGTCACATCCTGCCGGTGGTGGAACGCACGCCGCAAGTTGGAGACTACGCCACGCTAATACCCACATGAGCATATCCATGCAAGATTTTAACCGACTTCTTGTAAGTGCGATCTTTGTTTTTGTGCCCAATAAATCTTTTTAACGGTACTTCACTATGGAAGCCATTCTTTTCTTTTTTTTACCCAACCATATGAGGATCATAAGTCTCTGGAATTGAGTTAAAAAACAGTTACATTTCTGGCACGTGCCAGATATGTAACACTCCCATTGGTTGTGACCTCTAAACCATACTGTCAAACCATCCAATGGCTGGTGTCATAGCTAATCACATGTGCAGCATTACGGCAGTTGTAGATTAAACAGAGGCCAAGATGGCGGCTTCCTTGGCTGAAAATGATAGAAGTGTTTCTGATAGAAGGGCCTGCATATGACAGTCAGCTGAGAACCAGTAGTGGGGATATCATTAACAAACAAATTGAAAGTACATCTGCGTCTATCCCAGGTAGCTTCACAAACATTTGTTTTCTTGGTTTTCCATGTATTCTCTTGTACAAATGTCCAGCTTTACTGTGAATTTCAGAACTATCAGCCAGCAGTGGACATTGAGGAACGGTGTGGCCTGCTTGTCCACAGAGGAAACATTTCATGTGGAAGAGAGGCTCCTCATTGTCGGTTTTATCAGCAGATAGAGCTCTAGGCTGTCCACCCACTTGCGGCGTGCGTTCCACCACCGGCAGGATGTGACGTCAGCGGATTAACATCATTTCCGGCTCCCCGTATCCGCTGACGTCACATCCTGCCGGTGGTGGAACGCACGCCGCAAGTTGGAGACTACGCCACGCTAATACCCACATGAGCATATCCATGCAAGATTTTAACCGACTTCTTGTAAGTGCGATCTTTGTTTTTGTGCCCAATAAATCTTTTTAACGGTACTTCACTATGGAAGCCATTCTTTTCTTTTTTTATCCAACCATATGAGGATCATAAGTCTCTGGAATTGAGTCCTGATTAAAGCAAGGGTCTCGTCACCATCACCCACACATCCATCTGACCTGCACCAGGACTTGGCTTGTTTGATCCCCAGATCCATTTGTTCTGGTGAGTGGGGTCACAACGGGGGATTGTCACCGAGCACCACGTTATATTGTTGGCACTTGATTGAGCACAGAGCACTTTATCTCATTTATGGACTATTTGAATAGTTGTTTGAATATTATTGATTTGTCATATCATTCAACTAATTGAAGTGTGAATCACACTCACATATTTTGTTATTTGGTATCATTTTCAGAAGGTGGCGCTGTGTTTTATGTTTTTCATGAGCTTTTCATTGAGCAATCTCCCTAGAAGAACTTCTATCCTCCTCACAGAGACCTCCTCTCCCTCTTCATGCCTTGTCTGTTTAATATCAGCCAGCATCTGCTCAGGGTCACGGTCCATAAGCATCTGTCAAACATCGATATATTCCTGATCATTGATCCTCACACGAGTGTCCTTGTGGCCTCCAATGATAATGGATGCTGGGGGTCTTCATCTTTCCATGATGCTCTGCTTTTTCTTTTCCTCTGAGCAGGTCCATTCCTCTATCACTTGTTGTGCAAAATCTCCCCACACCTCAAAGTTTTCTTCCCCAGCAGGGACCGGCAGCCCTCCTGAAAAAGCCTTGACTTTGCTATAAGAATCCACATGGAAATTCTGAGCAATGACTTCAGTGACTTTTAGCAGCAGATGCTCAATGTTTGTTTCCTGCTTAGCGGCTCTAGAAATCATCATTACAGTTTCTCCTGATGAAGCCGTTGTATTCAATGGTTCACCCTTTACAGGCAGGGCTGGTAACTGCCGCCTTACTGGAGGGAGATTACTGGAAATCCTACAGCACAACCAATTTCTTCAGCCCCTTTTGGAGATATGCAGAAGGGCCCTTTAACTGGATGTGAATCCACCTGAAGGAGACAGAGATAATGGGTATGCAGTCCATAACTCTCATCTTCCTCTCTTTTATCCACAAGAGCGGCAGACTGCAAGCTTTCAGTTGCTTCTAGCGCCCCCTGCAGTCTATGGGCGCCCACAGCGATGGGTACATAAGAAATAGCAAATGTCCTTTTAGGTGGCAGTCCCTCTTCCAGGGCCCACTGCCCCACAGCTTCTGTTACCAATGCCATGGTCGTTCCTTAACCACTTCCCGACCACCGGATGTCATATGACGTCCTTGGGTTTGAGTGGTGATATCTGCTGCAGGCACCATTCAGATATCGTTTTTGCAGCCATCGATTCTGAAAAAGATAAAAGTGGTCTTAGCGTCAGATTCACCGCAAGATCACTTTTATCAGCGGCAGGAGAGGAGCCCCCCCCCCCCTCCCACAGCTTTCCAGTCATCTCTGCCGCTTACCGGACCCGCCGGCGGAGATGATCCAATCCCCCCTCCCCCCAGTGTCCGAGAGCCCAACGGTCTTAAAAGGGACCATTTTTTTTTGGGCTGTCATTTTTTTCCGTTTTTTTTTTTTGCATTTTAGTGTAAATATGAGATGTGGGGGAGGGGAGGTATTTTTGACCCCCAGATCTCATATTTAAGAGGTCCTGTCATGCTTTTTTCTATTACAAGGAATGTTTACACTTCTTGTAATAGGAATAAAAGTGATCACATTTAAAAAAAAAGAACAGTGTATAAAATAAAATAAAAAGTAAAAAGCAAAATAAAAAAAATAAAAAATTTAAAGCGCTCCGTCCCGCTGAGCTCGCGCGCAGAAGCGAACACATACGTAAGTCCCGCCCACATAAGAAAATGGTGTTCAAACCACACATGTGAGGTATCGCCTCAATCGTTAGAGCGAGAGCAATAATTCTAGCGCTAGACCTCCTCTGTAATGCAAAACTGCAAACCTGTAGAATTTTTTAAACGTCGCCAATGGAGATTTTTAAGTTGCAAAGTTTGTCGCCATTCCGTGAGCGGACGCAATTTTGAGGCATGACATGTTGGGTATCATTTTACTCGGCGTAACATTATCTTTCACAATATGGAAAAAAATTGGCCTAAATTTACTGTTTTCTTCCTTTTTAACTAAAAAACTGAATTTATTTAAAAAAAAAATCACGCTTGGAAGACCGATGCGCAAATACTGTGTGACATAAAATTTTGCAATGACCGCCATTTTATTCTCTAGGGCAGTGTTTTTCAACTCCAGTCCTCAAGGCACACCAACAGGTCATGTTTTCAGGATTTCCCTCAGATGAAACAGCTGTGGTAATTACTAAGGCAGTGAAACTGATCAAATCACCTGTGCAAACTCATGGAAATCCTGAAAACATGACCTGTTGGTGTGCCTTGAGGACTGGAGTTGAAAAACACTGCTCTAGGGTGTTAGAAAAAAAAAATAATGTTTGGGGGTTCTAAGTAATTTTATAGCAAAAACCTGATTTTAACTCGTAAGCACCGAACCCAAAAAGCAGGCTTGGTCTTGAAGTGGTTAATGTCCTGATCCAAGGTATCTCAGCAGTACCTCCAGATGTCGCTCTATTCTTTTCACTCTCTATGGATACTAAGGTAGGATGGGGTCACCTGTATTGTATTTAGGAGCAGAGTCTTTATAATCTGTCATCAGGACTCCATGTAACAAGCGCAGTGCCTCCACTCATTGGGGCTTGTGAATAGCAAGTGAAATCCCAATGGAGAAATGGATCTCCACATAGACAGTGATCCACACAGCATTGGATTTGGAAGTCCATGTATGGAAGAAATAACGTTCAGTGACCCATCCAACATAAGGGATTTCCAAACAGGAAGATGAAATCATTAGCAGTCTCTCTGTGTGTCTCAGGGAGGGGAAACTGCAGCAACCTTAAGCCCCGTACAGGCGGTTCGACGATCGTATACAACAGGTAGTACTCACGACCATTGTATGCGATATCGATCGTTCGTATGTGCGATTTGAACAGTCGAACATACGACGGTCGTACAAGGAAGTTGTATGAGCAGACTAGAAAACTTGGTCGTACCAACAAGCTTGCATACGACCGTTGTATCGTGTGTACAGAGCATTACAGGCTGTTCTCTCAGCAGGAATCCATTATCCTCCTTCTTCTCACATGTCAGTCCCTCTGCCCCTCTTACCCACAAAACCTTTGCCATCCTCTGCTCTTCTTCATGACCTCATCCTTGGTGAGAGCGAGAGCATAGCAGCCATATTGGAAAAGGGCAAACAAACACCACATAACAGGAGTATACACTTGGCAAATGGGCAAACAAATGATCACATCACTACATAATATTGCACTGATATTAATGTCAGCTATACATTTCAGATTTCTCTCCTAGAATATCTACAGTCTGTTATAGCTCTCTGAGATAGTGATCTCTCTTGTCAAAAAGATCCAGCTAAAAGACTGTTGTGGCTCATAGGCGTGCCCAGGAGTGTGCCAGGTGTGTCTGGGCACACCCTAATCACTATGTGCTGCAATCCTCCCTACTGCCCCCTTGTTTCCCCCCACCCCGCAGTGCTGCTGGCTTCCCTCCTCTCCCCCCAATGGCTGAGGGGGATGTTTCAGGATGGATGGAAATGTACTAGACCCTTCCTTTTCTAATGAACACAGTAAACACACTCGCTCACTGTGTCCATTCATAGCTGATGTAAACTGTGTTTACTATGCTTCAGTTTGTGAATGAAGAGGAAGCCCCTCAGCACAGAGCGTTTCCCATTCATTCCCTGTCCAGTGACAGACAAAGGCATGTGTGATTGAGCTTTGGGGCGCACTCCCTAATGCAATAGACTGCATCTATATGTGAGGAAAATCCTCTTGCAATACCAGAAAGTGTCACTAGATGGCTCCACGCATAGAAAATTTTACTGTGAACGTCAAATTGTGTGACTGGGAACTGAAAGTGGAGACTCCTCAGTAGAGGAACATAACTTCATCATCAGAGGTTGTAAAGGAAATGTTCAGTGTGAAGTTATGAGTGCTGAAACTTCTCAATAGAGAGATGGTGAAATATGAATCTTTTAGTGTATGTCGCTAGGAATCAGACCAAACATAAGATAGTTCTAGACGTTATCCACAGTCCAAGAATGAAGTGGTGATGATGGAGAAGATATCTCGGCATTCAGCTATCATCTTGATGCTTTGATCTTTAGCGGTGAATGAAGACTTTCCATAGATAGGACCGTGTGATTACTCTACTTATTTTGGATGAGGGAGGTTTGGAGGGGGAAGCTGGTGGGGTCTGCAGAGGTGTGCCCCTTGGTAATGGGATCTTGTATTCCTGGTACCATTCTGGCAGATCAATTAATGCCAATCCAAGTTGGTCACAGAAGCCTTGTATGTCCCCAGGCATTCTCAAGTAGTATTGCTTCCCTCGGTAGGTGGCATTAACCACTTAAATACCAGGCACTTACCACCCTTCCCACCCAGACCAATTTTCAGCTTTCAGTGATGTCACATTTTGAATGAGAATTGCGCGGTCGTGCGACGCTGCACTCAAACAAAGTTTTTATCATTTTGTTCTCACAAATAGAGCTTTATTTTGGTGGGATTTGATCACCTCTGGGGTTTTTATTTTTTGCGCTACAAATTAAAAAAGACTGAAATTTTTGAAAAAAAAAGTTTTTCTTTGTTTCTGTCACAGAAACAAAGAAAAATGAAATAAGTACATTATCTCCTTCACTGACAGGCACTGATGAGGCTACACTGATGGGCACTGATGAGGCAGTACAGATTGGCATTGAAGGGCACATATATGCACCACTGATGGGCACTGATAGGCGGCACTGATAAGCAGCACTGATGGGCACTGATATGTGGCACTGATGGGCACTCATAGGCGGCATTGATGGGCACTCATAGGTGGCACTGATGGGGAGTGATAGGTGGCACTGGTATCCACTGATAGGTGGCACTGGTATCCACTGATAGGTAGCATTGAGATATAGCACTGTTAGGCATCACATATGGGTACAGTGCCATCCCTACAGTGCACTGTACATCCCCTTACCTGGTGGTCTAGGGTGGGCTCCCCAGTGGTCCCTGGGTGGCCTCCAGATCATCTCCCTGGTGGTTCCTGTGCAGCCTCCTGATGGTGGTCCTGGGCGGGCTCCCTGGTGGTCCAGTGTGGTGATCCTAGGGGGGCTGCACTGATAAAAGTTCAGTGCAGACCCCCCCTGACAGGAAAGCAGCCAATTGGTTCTCCTCTACTCACATCTGCAGACGCGAGTAGAGGAAAGGCCGATAAAGGACTCTTCCTGTTTACACTGTGAGCCATGATTGGTCGCGGCTGATCACATGGTAAAGAGGTCCCGATGGAAGCACCCGAATTGTCTGACCCTGCTCCAGTCTTGCTCCATCCAGTACCTGGTGATGCTGTTCTGCACCCGCACCTGTTGTTTCTGCTGCCACCGGCTGCTCTCCACCCAGCCTGGTCTGGTGACTCATCAGCTGCACATCTCTACCGTCAACAAGGAATGTCACTACCTCACTGAGCTCTCGTGGCCACTGTTGTAACTCCAGTGGCCCCTGAGCCAGGGTGGTAAGAGAGGTCTCCTTCTACATGTCAGGCTTTGTTGCAAGGTACATGACACCTCCGGCCTCTTCCAGAGGAGTAGTGGCAGATGACCAACCATTCGCAGGCTTGTGAATCACGCACCTCTTGATCTCCTCCGGCTAGGGTTGCCACATCATCCCTTTAATCCAGGACACACAATAATTACACAGGTTTTGTGGCTGATTAAGGTGGTAATTAAACAAACTTGGTGCCTTATCTGCATTAAATGATCCTCAGAACAACCTGTGTAATTCCTATGTGTCCTGGATTAAAGGGATGATGTGGCAACCCTACCTCCGGCCGACTGGGAATCCTCTGTCCACTCAATGCACAGCCCTGATTTTACATTCATTGTGTTTGTGACCAGCGGCAGATCACTGAGTGTTCACACTTCAGCCAAACCCCTATAGCTGCGGTGGGACTTCTGCATTCAGGACACAGCAGGCACAATCTCTCTACACCATTGATCATGCTGAGAGCGAATCCTCTTGGTGTTCCAACCGCACAATGGTATCCACCTAGGCAGAGGCGGCTCTAGGCTTTGTGAGGCCTTAGGCAAAACTTAGACATGAGGCCCCACTGATGCCCTTCAGTTCCACAGCAGGAATTCCCAGATCCTCGTGTGATAGATGGGAGGGGTGCCATGCGCGGACGCAACATCACTCCTCTTTAGCTGGTGGGCAGAACTCCAGGAGTCTTAGGTTCCGCACAGCAGAATTAAGATGTCCTGTCACCTGTAAAATAAAGTGCTGTAAATCAGATGTTCGGAACGCTTAAGTTACACGCGGCTCTTTAACACAGCCTGAGCACAGCAACGTTAACGCCCCCTGTCCCTCAAAACTGGGGTAATGCACATAGGAGCCGATTGGAAATTTTGGGTTCCCTGTTCTGCGCCTCCCCTCCAAGAACACCCTCAGCCCCTCTGGCACACCTGGTTGATTGAGTCACTGCAGACACACATAGCAACACCAGCCTATAGTACCTTTCACCTTACTGTAGGGTATAGGCAATAACGGATGACACCCCTGCTTAGTGGTAGACGCTATTTGATTATAATTAAGAACTTGCATAAATGACAAAGTGCAGCTCACTAAGTCGGGTAGAACTGCCCTCAGGTTATAAAGATAAACAAATATATCTATATAAGCAGCTCTATATCAATAGCAGAAAAATCAATATGAGAATAGGTAAATCAATATTTAGCAACCCAACTGTACTCTAAACGTGTGTCTAAAGCAGACTCCTGTTCTCAGAACCCACCAACAGGCCAGATTTTCAGTATTACCTTGGGGAGATGCAGACTAGAATACTGCAATCACTGAGCAGCAAATGATATCACCTGTGATGTATTTCAGTTATCCTGCAAACCTGGCCTGTTAGTGAGTCCTGAGGACCGGAGTTGAGAACCACTGGTCTAAAGGATTTGCAATTACCTAGTGGTTTTTGAATGCACAGAAATGAGAGAAGGTGGGGTTCCCCTTTAAATGTAAAAAAAAAAAAAAACAAACTGGGCCCTGCGCAGGGCTGGTGCAAGAATTTTTGTCTCCTTATCTCCGGTCCAAGAAGTGACGTCACATAGGGGAGGGCTGGCAGCCATACGCTTGGGAGGGCAAGTCCAGTCAAGTGACCCATTGAACCACCGAATCAGCTCATCCATGCCCACCTGGTTTTTCAATGCAGTCTCACCAGTGCCCATCAATGCAGCCTGACCAGTGCCCGTTAATGCAGCCTCATCAGTGCCGCTTCATCAGTGCCCATCAATGGAGCCCCATCAGTGCCCATTAATGCAGCCTCAGCAGTGCCCATCAATGAAGCCTCACCAGTGCTCATAAATAGAGTTGAGCGAACCCGGACTGTAAAGTTCGGGTCCGTACCGAACTTTGGGGTGTCCGGGACCCGGACTTTTCAAAAAAAGTCCGGGTTCGGGTCCGGTGTTCTGGTAATTTTAATGAAAAATCTTAAAAATGCTGTAAAAAAGCCCAGGAAGGTCCTAGAGGTCTGAAAAAGGAAGGAAATGTGGGTAAGGGTGGGACAAGTGCCCTACAAAGAAATGGGGACAGGGAAATAACCTTAAATATTTTTTAAAAAATAAAAACATAAAAATGCAAAAATGGAGATCATCTTCAAAATGGGTCTGAAAAGTATTAATTAACATTAGAGGCCATAGAACTGTTCTAAAATCATCCTCAAACTGTGTCCAAAAAGTATAAATAAGCCCGGAGTACCCATATCACTGTTCTGCAAAATGTGTGTATCACTTTAAATCCAACCGTCAATCATTGCACATCTTTTATTCACACTTTTTTTTAAAATGTGTGTATCACTTTAAATGAAAACGTCAGTCATTGCACATCTGCTATTCACACACATGTGTTCTGCACCAGAACAGATGTTCTTCACACATTCAATCTTTTCTTCATACATCTGGAAATAGAATAGAACACTTTACCTAAAACCGGGGAGAAACCAT
>BLSH010530829.1:39354-51546 GCA_018402905.1 Glandirana rugosa
GGTCCTAGGCCAATGTTATGTGTACCCGACCGAGGCGGGGGTGCGGGTCCTAGGCCAATGTGATATTTCAGTTTGGGGAGGGTGGTCCGTCGTAAGAGGAATAAATAATAGTGACTCTTCGGAAATCCCTCCCTGGAGATACGACAGCACGAAACGTAGTCCTTTCCTTTTAATAGCAGTCCATTCTTATGTTAAAAGGCAAAAGGACTGTGTTTCGTGTTGTCGTGTTATGTGTACCCTGAATCGTTAGTGGTATTCTGTTCCCACCCTTTACGACTTCCCAAATGTAACTCCTACTAGAAGTAGGGTGACTTACGGACTACCCTTTTATAGGGGTCCCAACAGCTTTACCTACAAGTCCCATCAGGCATTCAGTGGGATGAAGATCATCCTCAATGTAAACCCTTCAGCATTTCCCACCCTTGTCTTATGGTGATTGCTAAGTCCCATGTGTATTGTGCTGTTGTGCTTTGTGTCAGGAAAACGGAAAATTGTATTCTTACCTGACGATAATTTTCCTTTCCTGATGCAAAGCACGACAGCATAGAGGTCCCTCCCTAAAGGCTTCTCAGTGATAATAAATAAGGAGAATGCTGCCTGGTGGGAGGGGTTTGACTTTATAGTGTAACCGGATCCTGGGCGTGGGGGCGGAGCCAGCCCATGTGTATTGTAACCGGATCCTGGGCGTGGGGGCGGAGCCAGCCCATGTGTATTGTGCTGTCGTGCTTTGCATCAGGAAAGGAAAATAACCGTCAGCTAAGAATACAATTCTCCGTTTTCCCAGAACAAGCGACAGCACAGTTGCAGTTTAGAGGATTTTCTAGGGCTTTCAGTTGCTGAGGTGAGAAGGTGGGGGGTCCCCCGAGACATCGAGACGTGGAAAATCCACGCTTGGTTTAGTGAAGGTCGTGAAATGAATGAATTTGCTGTGGGTGGAGTAGCAGGGCCTTCTACACCCCCCCTTGTGTGAATTTTAGAGCCCCCACTGGGCGTTGTCCCCAAAAAACGTCCTATCAGTCGATTGATCACCTAGATGATCCGAGAGGGGACTCCTTGAATAGAAGGACGCCTGTTCAGTGAATTACACTTCCTATGAAGACTCGTTATTCTTAAGCCTCGCACACACGGGACGACGGTCGTACGACCAATCCTCTCATATCGTATGTTGTATAATGTAACCTGCATACTGACTTCACTACACGATCGTACGACCACAGAAATTACGTTCAGCTGCATGTAATTAGCATCCGGCCGTTCCTGACTTCTGGGCATGCGTGTTTTGCACAATACAACTGCTCTGTACACACGATACAACGGTCGTATGAGAGCTTGTTGGTACGACCAAGTTTTCTAGTCTGCTCATACAACTCCCCTTGTACGACCGTCATATGTTCAACTATTCTAATCACGCATACGAACAATCAATATCACATACAACCATCGAACTGTGTGTACGAGGCTTAAATCTGACCACACATCATACAATCTGATTGTACAATCTCCATAAATCTGATCACACACCATACAATCTGATTGTACAATCTCCATAAATCTGATCACACACACCATACAATCTGATTGTACAATCTCCATAAATCTGACCACACACACCATACAATCTGATTGTACAATCTCCATAAATCTGATCACACACACACCACACAATCTGATTGTACAATCTCCATAAATCTGATCACACACCATACAATCTGATTGTACAATCTCCATAAATCTGACCACACACCATACAATCTGATTGTACAGTCTCCATAAATCTGGCCACACACCATACAATCTGATTGTACAATCTCCATAAATCTGACCACACATCATACAATCTGATTGTACAATCTCCATAGATCTGATCACACACCATACAATCTGATTGTACAATCTCCATAAATCTGATCACACACCATACAATCTGATTGTACAATCTCCACAAATCTGATTACACACCATACAATCTGATTGTACAATCTCCATAAATCTGATCACACCATACAATCTGATTGTACAATCTCCATAAATCTGACCACATACCATACAATCTGATTGTACAATCTCCATAAATATGATCACACACCATACAATCTGATTGTACAATCTCCATAAATCTGACCACACACCATACAATCTGATTGTACAATCTCCACAAATCTGATCACACACCACACAATCTGATTGTACAATCTCCATAAATCTGATCACACACCATACAATCTGATTGTACAATCTCCATAAATCTCATCACACATCATACAATCTGATTGTACAATCTCCATAAATCTGAACACACACCATACAATCTGATTGTACAATTTCCATAAATCTGACCACACACACACCATACAATCTGATTGTACAATCTCCATAAATCTGACCACACACCATACAATATGATTGTACAATCTCCATGAATCTGATCACACAAAATACAATCTGATTGTACAATCCCCATAAATCTGACCACACACACCATACAATCTGATTGTACAATCTCCATAAATCTGATCACACAAAATACAATCTGATTGTACAATCTCCATAAATCTGATCACACAAAATACAATCTGATTGTACAATCTCCATAAAACTGATCACACACACCATACAATCTGATTGTACAATCTCCATAGATCTGATCACACACCATACAATCTGATTGTACAATCTCCATAGATCTGATCACACACCATACAACCTGATTGTACAATCTCCATAAATCTGACCACACACCATACAATCTGATTGTACAATCTCCATAAATCTGACCACACACCATACAATCTGATTGTACAATCTCCATAAATCTGACCACACACCATACAATCTGATTGTACAATCGCCACAAATCTGATCACACACCATACAATCTGATTGTACAATCTCCATAAATCTGATCACACACCATACAATCTGATTGTACAATCTCCATAAATCTCATCACACATCATACAATCGGATTGTAAAATCTCCATAAATCTGACCACACACCATACAATTTGATTGTACAATTTCCATAAATCTGACCACACACACACCATACAATCTGATTGTACAATCTCCATAAATCTGACCACACACCATACAATCTGATTGTACAATCTCCATAAATCTGATCACACAAAATACAATCTGATTGTGCAATCCCCATAAATCTGACCACACACACCATACATTCTGATTGTACAATCTCCATAAATCTGA
The DNA here is from genome assembly GCA_018402905.1 of Glandirana rugosa. Taxonomy (NCBI): domain Eukaryota; kingdom Metazoa; phylum Chordata; class Amphibia; order Anura; family Ranidae; genus Glandirana; species Glandirana rugosa. Next base: position 42,565 of record BLSH010530829.1, read on the forward strand.
TCACACAAAATACAATCTGATTGTACAATCTCCATAAATCTGATCACACAAAATACAATCTGATTGTACAATCTCCATAAATCTGATCACACACACCATACAATCTGATTGTACAATCTCCATAAATCTGACCACACACACCATACAATCTGATTGTACAATCTCCATAGATCTTATCACACACCATGCAATCTGATTGTACAATCTCCATAGATCTGATCACACACCATACAATCTGATTGTACAATCTCCATAAATCTGACCACACACCATACAATCTGATTGTACAATCTCCATAAATCTGACCACACACCATACAATCTGATTGTACAATCTCCTGAGTTGGTAGGGAAGACGGCTGTTTGGGGACAGATTTGAGAAACAATTTTGATGAGTCAGAGGAATGAAGGATTTCGGTGGTGGGGAGGTTCCTGGAATCGCAATCTGGGTGATATTTTCAGATGACGCATCAAATCACAAAAAACTTCCTCTTCTGATGATTTATTATATAATACAAGAAGTATGAGAAGGCCAGGCTCTGATGTTGGATGAGAAGGCATGGCTTTCAGTCTCTCCTCTAATTCATTCCAAAGGTGTTCTATCGGGTTGAGGTCAGGACTCTGTGCAGCCAGCCAAGTTCCTCCACTGCAAACTCCCTCATCCATGTCTTTATGGACCTTGCTTTTTTGCACTAGTCCAAATAATTTGGTGGAGAGGGGAATATGGTGTGGGGTTGGCCCCTCAGGGATTGGTCTTGGCCCCTCAGGGGTTGGGCTTGGTTTGTCAAGGGTTGGGATTGGCCCCTCAGGGGCTGGGCTTGGCCCCTAAGGGGTTATGATTGGCCCCTCAGTGGTTGGAATTGGCCCCCCAGGGGTTGGGTTTGGCCCCTCAGGGGCTGGGATTGGCCCCTCAGGGGTAGGAATTGGCCTTTAGGGGTTGGGCTTGGCCCCTCAAGGGTTGGGCTTGGCCCCTCAGGGGTTGGGATTGGCCCCTCAGGGGCTGGGATTGGCCCCTCAGGGGTTGGGATTGGCCTTTAGGGGTTGGGCTTGGCCCCTCAGGAGTTGGGTTTGGCCCCTCAGGGGTTGGGATTGGCCCCTTAGTTCCAGTGAAGGGAACTCCTAAGGCGTCGGCATATAAAGACATTTTGGACAATTTCATGCCCCCAACTTTGTGGCCCCTTCCTGTTCCATCAATGACTGCTCACAGTGCACAAAGCAAGGTCCATAAAGACATGGATGAGGGAGTTTGGGGTGGAGAAACATGACTGCCTGCACAGAGTCCTGACCTCAACCTGACAGAAGAGCGGAGACTGCATGAAGTTCTTTGCTGTTGGATATAAAAGGATCCCCGGGGGAGGGGATATTGTTAAGTGTCTCCTGCAGTTGGAGACTCAATGGATCTTCCAGCTGCAGGCGACAAACCCCCCAGGTATAAAGAATCCGATACATTTCCATCCCTTCCTGTAAACAATCGTTTCCTGTCAGGGGGAAATCGTTCTTTTCCCATCAGATACATAAATATATAGGATGTGAGTAACCTGAAGGGTCTTAGTAATCCCTGGACACAGAGGAGTGCTATGTTAGGGGAAGTCATTGTTATCTGGGAATTCTATGTCTCTCTATTGGGTGACAGACCTGGGGCTTCCCTTGGGTGGGGTTTGTGAGGATCGACTGACTGAAGGGGTCCCAGGATCCTTACAGAGGGAGGTGGGGGAGGGGTATGATATAGGTCTATGGAAGGTGTGAGCCTGCTACTGGATAAGATTATTGACTTTACACATTGGTTTTATTATTTTACTGATCTGCTGTTCTATATATATATATAGGGGTTGTTATACACATTTGTTTACCCATCATGCTCTTCTCTTATATGACTGATGACCATTAAACCCTTCTGTATCTGGGGCTGCATTTTGTCATCCATACACAAGATGGCAGCACTGAGTGATTTTCCCTTCAGTTTGAGGTGTTATGCATGCAATATCTTCATAGGCCACATGATGGCAGCAGTGTTATTTATATATATACACACACAGTGTCTCACAAAAGTAAGTACACCCCTCACATTTGTGTAAATATTTTATTCTATCCTTCCATGTGACAACACTGAAGAAATGACACTTTGCTACAATGTGAAGTAGTGAGTGTACAGCTTGTATAACAGTGTAAATTTACTGTCCCCCCCAAATAACAACACACAGCCATTAATGTCTAAACCGCTGGCAACAAAAGTGAGTACACCCCTAAGTGAAAATGTCCAAATTAGCCATTTTCCCTCCATGGTGTCATGTGACTCATTAGTGTTGAAAGGTCTTAGGTGTGAATGGGGAGCAGGTGTGTTAAATTTGGTATTATCACTCTCACTCTCTCATACTGGTCACTGGAAGTTCAACATGGCACCTCGTGGCAAAGAACTCTGAGGATCTGAAAAAAATAATTGTTGCTCTACATAAAGATGCCAACATATTGACACTTTGGGCCCAGTTTAGACATTTTCACTTAGGGGTGTACTGCCTTTTGTTGCCAGCGGTTTAGACATTAATGGCTGTGTGTTGAGTTATTTTTAGGGGACAGCAAATTTACACTGTTATACAAGCTGTACACTCACTACTTTACATTGTAGCTCACTCACCACTCACAGAGATGCCACTTTGTGTGAGGAAACTTCCAGACATAACCCGGCTCTGCAATGTTATTGATATTTCTTCACTGTGGGATCTCAGCACACATTATGTGAGAGGAAATCTTCTACAGGAACCCAGGAGCTCTTCTCCCCTTCTACAGGAACCCGGGAGCTCTTCTCTCCTTCTACAGGAATCCGGGAGCTCTTCTCTCCTTCTACAGGAACCCGGGAGCTCTTCTCTCCTTCTACAGGAACCCAGGAGCTCTTCTCTCCTTCTACAGGAACCCAGGAGCTCTTCTCCCCTTCTACAGGAACCCGGGAGCTCTTCTCTCCTTCTACAGGAACCCGGGAGCTCTTCTCTCCTTCTACAGGAATCCGGGAGCTCTTCTCTCCTTCTACAGGAATCCGGAAGCTCTTCTCTCCTTCTACAGGAACCCGGGAGCTCTTCTCTCCTTCTACAGGAACCCGGGAGCTCTTCTCTCCTTCTACAGGAATCCGGGAGCTCTTCTCCCCTTCTACAGGAACCCGGGAGCTCTTCTCTCCTTCTACAGGAACCCCGGAGCTCTTCTCTCCTTCTACAGGAACCCCGGAGCTCTTCTCCCCTTCTACAGGAACCCGGGAGCTCTTCTCCCCTTCTACAGGAACCCGGGAGCTCTTCTCCCCTTCTACAGGAACCCAGGAGCTCTTCTCTCCTTCTACAGGAACCCGGGAGCTCTTCTCTCCTTCTACAGGAACCCGGGAGCTCTTCTCTCCTTCTACAGGAACCCGGGAGCTCTTCTCCCCTTCTACAGGAACCCGGGAGCTCTTCTCTCCTTCTACAGGAACCCGGGAGCTCTTCTCTCCTTCTACAGGAACCCGGGAGCTCCTCTCTCCTTCTACAGGAACGCGGGAGCTCTTCTCTCCTTCTACAGGAACCCGGGAGCTCTTCTCTCTTTCTCTTACTGCTCCCTATGAATAATGCAGCAATAACAGAAATACATTGTTGTAACATTGATGCTGTGTGCTTTGGAAGGGAAACCTTCTTCCCATTTACAACTTTCTGCCAGCAGAGGGCAGCAGATTTTACTCAACAATTTTGCAGTATTTTTCCCCATCCATATTTCCTTCTATCCTGACAAGTGCTGCAGTCCCTGCTGCAGAGAACTCCCCCATAACAGGATATTAATCCTCCATGCTTTCTTGTAGGAATGGTGTTATTTGGATGGATCCACCAGACATATCCTTTGGTGATACTACTACATCACTACACCACTGTATATAAGTATGCTTACCAGAAGCTGGAGGTATGGAAGCACAGGTGTAGTAATTCCTTGTGATGTGGTCACGGGTGGCTCCCTTCCCGGTTTGGAGTGGCCTTGAAGTTCGCTTGGAGGGTTCTTATGCCTCTTAGCAGACAGGTGGTATCACTCGGAAAGGATTTTGTTGAAACAAGAGCAAGAAAAAACTCCATAGCGTAATCCAGTATACCACAAAAATGTATTAAATGTGGATTAAAAACACTTACATGGTTAAAAATATAGATGAGCTCATCAATAAAAGCAGTGAGTCGGTGGAACAGGAACTAACGCGTTTCGTTTGATAAAATGTCCTCAGGGGTGTCCCCCCAGAGATCACTGCTGGTATAAATAGATGCATCATAGGAAGAAATGACCTCCCATCCCTCAAAATGGCAGAGGGTCCCTTTTCCAGATACCAAAATGGCGCTGATGGCACATATAACCACACCCTTGAGAGGGTGGATAAAATAGAACAGTAGAAAGTGACTGGGGAGTTCTGAAATATACATGGCCCATGTCTGCTTGCCAGCACCCACCATGTGCTCCATAAAAACGGTGCTAAAAAAGCTATGGAAAGGGCAGTGTATTGTTATGTATGCAGGGGGGGTGTTGCTGACACCGGCCCGCCCCTGAGTGCAAGCTGTATGGCCATTGGTGGAGGTGTGGGCCACGGCGACCGGAAGTGACGTCAGACGTCATCCGGAAGTGCATCACAGGAAGAGGAAATGACGCGCTTTGTATTGAAACAGATGGCGCAGACCTCTATACTAGAAGAGGGGGTTAAGGCCCTCCTCCTAGGGCGGGTTTTGCACATGTATCAGTGTTAAAGGAAAAACAGTGTAAACATAGGAGCATATTGATAAAGCAAAAAGGGGATTTAGATACCTAAAAAAAGGGTGAGAGACAAGGTATATGGCCAAAGGTGAATAAAATTATATGGAAGAGACCGGAAACACCGGGGGGTGCTGACAAAGGACACTAAAAGCCAAAATAGTCTTCTATTGAGGCGCCATGTTGGAGTCCAGGAAATTGGTCTCATATTAAATCTCCACATAATAAGACCCTGAATCCAAATAATATAGACAATAAATGAATGCTAAAACAAATGGTTACATTTTCCATGTTATATAGATATATTAAAAACATAATAGAAAAAAAAAATCAATTTTGATGAAATTGGATAAAAGGCTAGATACCCAGATAAATGGACATAGTGTGTGAATGTAAGAGGGTGGGGTAGTAATCATGGCATGGTGATGATAGAGGAATAAGCTCCACCCGGGGAAGATTTATGATTTATTAATAAAGGAATTGATGTCCCATTCAATGTTGAGGCCATGAGGATGGTAACACCGGAGCTGATGTATCCAAAAGGTTTCAAGTTGAGATTCTCCTAGTTTGGTGGCCCCTCTCCTCCAGGGGGGACGTATCTATCAATGACCTGGAAAATGGTACCTCTAGGATCTCTGTTATGGAATTTGGGATAATGTTTTGGGACGCTGTGATTAGTCTTCCCTTTGTAGATGTTTGTGATATGCTCATTAACCCTAGTGGAAAAAGATCGAACTGTCCTCCCCACATATTGCTTCTTACATGGACAAGTGAGGAGGTAGACAACATTGGTAGTCTCACAGGTGCAGAATAGTTTGAGGGTATAGGACCGTCCCGTTGTTGTGGAATTAAATTCAAGGATTTTTCTGTTCTTATTTGCATTAAGGTGACAGACCCTGCATTTTTGACATTTATAATATCCTGTCAGGTTGTGAAAAAAAGGTACCCGTTTTGGGGGATCAATCACATTAGGTGCTAGTTTGTTCCTCAGAGACGGAGCGCTTCTGAAGGTGATTCAGGGTACCTCTGGAAATTGGGGGCCCAGTATTCTATCATTCTTAAGAATGGCCCAGTGTTTCTTCATGATGTTACTGAGTTGTTTATGTTGGATAGAATAGGTGGTGAACAGTCGGGTCGGTGGTTGTCATTTTATGTTTGTCCTGGAGTAATGATGAACGATCGGTTTGGAGTGAGCTGTGAATTTCCAGGTTTAATGAGGGCTCATCATAGCCCTTCTCCATGAATCTTTCCTGGAGAACCTGGGCTTGGCTCAGGAAGTCTTCTGCATTGGTACAGTTGCGGCATGGGTGCAGGAATTTACTTTTTGGGGCCCCTTTCAGCCAGGAGTGGTGGTGACAACTGTCAGTAGAAATGAAACCATTGCGGTCTGTGGCCTTGAAGAAAGTTTTGGTTTGGATTTGGTTATGTCGTACTTCAATATCCTAGAAAATTAATATGGTTCTGGCTGTATTCCAAAGTCAGTGAGATCCCTCTGGTGTTGGTATTAAGCTCTAGGAAGAATGCTTCCAAGGATTCAGCGGAACCCCTCCATAGGATGAGAATATCATCAATGGTTTGCAATGGCATAGGTCACACCAGTGCGGTCAGTTCCAGTGCGTTCTAGGCCCAAAAAAAAGTAGAACCTGTTGCATTTTTTCTGAACTGTACTGGAACGTAGTAAAATGCATCAAAAATGTACTGGAATGCACTTAAACACACCAAAAATGAACACACAACCTTATTTAACCACTTCAGCCCAGGAAGGATTTGCCACTTTAGGACCAGAGCCCTTTTTGCGATTCAGCGCTGCGTCGCTTTAACTGACAATTGCGCGGTCGTGCGACGTTGTACCCGAACAAAATTTGCATCCTTTTTTCCCCACAAATAGAGCTTTCTTTTGGTGGTATTTGATCACCGCTGCATCATTTCTGATCGCCGCTATAAACAAAAGAAGAGCGACAATTTTGCAAAAAAAAACAAATTTCTTACTTTTTGCTAAAATACAAATCCAAAAAAAAAATACAAAAAAACTTTTTTTTCACCGTTTTTGGCCGCTTTATATTCTGCCTCATATTTGCGATAAAAAAAATTGCAATCGGTGTTTATTGATTGGTTTGCGCAAAAGTGGCCGCGTTTACGGACGATGAGAATTCATTTTTGGGGTTTTTATTTTTTTTTTATTTTTTACTAGTAATGGCGGCAATCTGCGATTTTTAGCGGTACTGCGATATTGGGGCGAACATGTTGGACCATTTTAACACTTTTTTTGGGACCATTGGCATTTATACAGCGATCAGTGCTATAAAAATGCACTGATTACTGTGTAAATGCCATTGGCAGTGAAGGGGTTAACCTGCAGGGGGCACTCTAAGGGTTAACTGTGTTCCCTGGGCGTGTTCTTACTGTATGGTGCCTGCCCTAACAGCAGAAGGGAAGTGATCACAGCTTCCATGTAGAGGAAGGCTGTGATCACAGCCCTTCCCCCTTCACAGAACAGAGGTCCGTGTTTACTTACACGGACCTCCGTTCTTTCACTCCGGGGGGGGGCATTGCGGGTGGCCGGCGGAGATCGAGGCCACCACACCCGCTCCCTGGCCCTTCCCAAACAGAGTGAGCGTGCGGGCGCGCCTCACAGTGCACGATAACGGCGATTTGCGATATCGAACCACTTTGTCGCCGTCAACCTGCGGTTGGTGGTCGGCAAGTGGTTAAGGTAAATAAAAAAGAGGGGGGGAATGCAATGGAAAGCATCAAAAACACACATACAAAAAAGCATCCGGAACACATTTGCACTGCGTTTCTATGGTGTGAACCGGCCCTTATCTCCCAATACTGACATTCTATTCTCTGGAATTATTCCTGGCTTAGTTTGGTTGGAATCTGCAGTGTTTTCAGTATATGAGAAGATTAGGAGTGTATAAATAGATTTATAGAGAAGTTTATGAGTTTGGGTGATGGCTCATCCTTCAGCCCCGGTCACACTATAGTGATGTGGGCAGGGTCGCCATTTGGGGGGTACAGGCAGTACTGTTGTAAGGGGCCCCAATGTCTCAAGGGGCCCTTACAACAAAGACTTTAGCAGTCTTTAACATTGGAGTCTATAGGAAGGGGACACCCGGTTTTGGGACACTGTTCTCCTGAACCATAGCCGATAAAAATACCAAACTTGGGTCACATAGAGAGGGCCCCCTGGACAACAACTGGTCTAGTTGGCATTTCCAGCACCTATGGTTTGACCGTACCGGATCCCCAAAGTGACCGGAAATTGTTGGTTCAATTTCGGACTTAACATTGGAGGCTATGGGAGAGGAACACCCAGTTTTGGGACACCGTTCTCCTGAACCATAGCTGATAAAAATATCAAACTTCGGTCCCATGGAGAGGGCCCCCTGGACCACAACTGGTCAAGGTTTGGGACCTCCAGCACCTATGGTTCTGTGTGAAGTCTTATTTCAAGCATTGGGTGAGGCTGTCCTGCCTGTGCACTGTTGTTTTTTACTGGAGTCTAGGGACACCAGCACTGGCATGGGGGATGGAGGGTAGAGTGGAAGCCAGTACAGATGTTAGGGGCCCCAACAGGACTGCAGGAGGCCCTACAATACTCTCCTGGACCCCCACAGTGTCCCTCTGTGTCCTACCCCCATCTCATTACCTCGTCCCTCTCTGATTATTCTCCCATGGCGTCCTTCTTTGTCACATCCTGGGGGCGGAGCTGTGACCTCATATGGGGCAGGGCCTCCAGGTGATGTCATCTGGTGGCCACACCCCATGCCAATATAAGGCACAGCACAGAGCGACGAGGGCATTCTTGAAGGAGAATGCGTCGTGTCAACATGGGAAGAAGAAGAAAAGAAGAAGAAGAGAGGGAAGAGGACAGCGGAGAAGACCGGCAAAAGAGCAGAAGACGCCACAGAGGAGAAGAAAAGACCCCTCAGAAGATGAAAGACCCCGCAAAAGAGCCGAAGAAAAGAAGACACCGGAGAGGGGAGAAGACCGCCGGAGCAGATTTAATAAAATATTTTAAAAAGCTGTGTGGTTTTTTTGTGTACATATTTCTTTCCAGGTAAATGGGTAGGGGTACGATGTACCCCATACTCATTTGCATAGGGTGGGGGGCCGGCATCTGGGGGCCCCCTTGTTAAAGGGGGCTTCCAGATTCCGATGAGTCCCCGCCCTCAGACCCTGACAACCACCGGCCAAAGTTGTCGGGAAGAGGCCCTTGTCCTCATCAACATGGGGACAAGGTGCTTTG
>BLSH010530892.1:43622-57616 GCA_018402905.1 Glandirana rugosa
ATTTCAGATGTCCGAACCTTTCTAGTTAAACATTTACCTATCTTTTGACCGATTTTCTGGCTTAAGTCTCTCATCACCAATTACTAAGAATAAGACTTACCAGATTCCAATAGTCACCATATGGGGTTCCAAGTCACAACCCTGGGAATGAAAAGTTATATAAATATTTACTATATCCCAGACCATAATTTTCATGTTAAAGTCACAAACGTCTACTGTGTTTCGATACGTCACCTTATTGAAGGAACGTCCTACAGAGGTTGAATGTTCGGCTGGAGTTACGTGACAGATTAACCCGCTGATACACCGTTTACTCCAAATTACAAGCCAGTTTTCTATCCATTTACAAATTGATCTTTCCAAGCCTGTAGACTTTACCTTACACATTAGCCGTGTGTGGGGAATGGTGTCAAACACTTTTGCAAAATCCAAGTATATCACATCCATTCACTTCCACAGCCACCCCTCTGTCCAAGGTTTTACTTACCTCCTCATAAAATGAAATCAGGTTTGTTTGACAACTTCTGTCTTTCATGAATACATGCTGTCTGTTGCTTAAAATCTTTTTATCCAACAAGAACTCATCTATGTGGTTTTTTATTAAACTCTCCAGTATCTTCCCAGCTATAGAAGTTAAACTAACAGGTCTATAGTTACTTGGTAAAGACTTTGATCCCTTTTTAAATATGGGCACCACATTGGCCCTACGCCAATCCAGTGGTACTATTCCAGTCATTAAGGAGTCCCTAAAAATTAGATACAATGGCTTTGAAATGACAGAGCTCAATTCCTTTAAGGTCCGTGGATGGATGCCATCTGGTCCAGGTGCTTTATCTACCATTATTCTGTCTAAATACTTTTGGACCATTTCACTTTTGAGCCATTGTGGATCATTTGTGGCTGTGTCACTACCACCCCCATTATGGACATGAGCTCCCCCATGCTCCTTTGTATACACAGAGCTGAAGAAAATATTTAATAAATTTGCCTTCTCTTTGTCCCCAGTTACCCACTCTAGATGAATAGTGTTCTAAAACTCCAGAATCTCACAATATCCATTTGGTTTTGAAAAAAAAAACAAAGAAATAAGACCATAGCATCCACAGGATATTTCAGTAAACATAACTAACAGCTCTGTGCATTCATTGTTATCTTAGTGACTTACATAGTAGATGTTCAATGGGGCACAGGATCTTTTGCAACCTGTCTGTGCACATATTTATCTGACCCCAGTATAGAGTCCATTACATCACCCTCAGTGGAAGGACTAGGCTCTACAAGGCAGCTGTTATATCTCATAGCCATTAGTAAGACCTTCCACATGAGAGGTGCAATGTGTCCTAGAGCCTACCACTTTCCTAAAACAAAACTGGTGAGTGAAATTCTTCAGTGATGCTTTTTTTCAGTGAATTAGTAAGGATTGACTTACTCTACTTAGAAAAGTAAGGTTCAGCAAGTGTTAAGGCCAAATTCAGATTTTAGCACACATCCTTTAACACAATACCTTTTTGTGCGTCAAAGAGTTTAGGTATGGCAGTTTTTAGATAATTCTATCGATCTAGCTTGGACCAATGTATAGAGATGTGCACGAGGGAAACATTGGTTTCACTTTGGATTCATTTGTTAAGTTAAGCATTTTGTTTCCTCATATCTCTTATGTTAGAATGATTCATTTTTTTAATTTGTTGTGTATATTTGGATTCATTTCTTGTTCTTGTTGTTCCCAATCGATTTGCATTTTGGAAGTTATTTCTGAAGATTGGCTATATCCATTTTCGTGTCAATTCGTTATTTCAGGAGGTTTCTAACCCAAACAGGTTGTACTCTGTTTGGGTTGGATGGCGGTGGATCCATCAGAATCTCCAAATCATAGCATAACGAATGGAACAAAATTAATTTTGGATTCATTCATTGTGGTATAATTCAGAGATTCTGATGGATCCACTTCCATCTAAGGAATCATTATCTTACTTCACTTTTATACCCTACTGTATTTATTGCAATATGTTTTCATTTCATATGTAGTGCATTTTTTATAATAACCACTTGCCCTCCAGAAAATTGACCCCTCTTCACGACCAGGACATTTTTTGCGATACGGCACTGTGTTACTTTAACTGGTAATTGCACGGTCATGCATCGCTGTACATGAAATCATTTTCTGTCCTTTTTTTCCCACAAATAGAGCTTTCTTTTGGTGGTATTTGATCACCACTGAGTTTTTTATTTTTTTGCACTATAAACAAAACAAGAGTGACAATTTTTTAAAAAAATATATATTTTTTTAACTTTCTGTCGTAAAACATATCCAAAAAAATGTAAAAAAATCACAGTTCTTCATAAATTTACGCCAATATGTATTCTGCTACATATTTATGGTAAAATCCCAATAAGCGTATATTGATTGGTTTGGGCAAAAGTTATAGTGTCTACAAACTATGCGATTTATACTGAAATTTGTATTCATTTATTTATTACTAGTAATGGCAGCGATCAGTGTCTTATAGCGGGACTTCGATATTGAGGCGAACAATCAGACACTAACTGACACTTGGGAACTACTGACACTAATACAGTGATCAGTGCTAAAAATATGCACTGTCGCTGTACTGACATTGGCTGGGAAGGGGTTAAACATCTAGGGCGATCAAAGGGTTAAATGTGTGCCTAACCAGTGTTTTGGTGTACTGTGTGAGCAGGGCTGGCCACAGACATTGTGCTGCCTGGGTCCAAAAATGAAATACTGCCCTCCCCATCCCCCCAAAAAAAATCACACCACCAAAAGGCCCCCACATCCATTATTTTATATCACGATAATTAAAACTAAAATTACATTTATCAGAAAGTCAGATTTACATGCAACAGCACCTATACTATACTGTATGCAAAATTATATAACATACCGTTATCTTCAATTCCAAGGGGCGGCCTAGGGTAGTATATAGACAGGCTAGGCTAGTATATGGGCAGGCAAGGGTATTATAAGGGCAGGCAAGGGTATTATAGGGGCAGGCTAGGGTAGTATATAGACAGGTTAGGGTAGTATATAGACAGGCTAGGGTAGTATAGGGGCAGACATTTGTCACGCTGCCCCCCGGCCCAGTCCGCCCTTGAATGATACACAAAACTGCTGGAAAAAAAATCTTTGGCGTCAAAGTGCTGCTGGGTCCAATGGACCCAGCAGGACCCGGTAGGGCCGGCCTTGTGTGTGAGGTGCTTTTACTAAGGGAAGTCATGGATTTTATTCCCTGATTTGCAGGGAGAGAAAATCCATTACTTCCCCTCTGACAGGACAGAGCTATACCTTGTTTACATAGCAGAGCTCTGTCCTGTGTGTCTTCCCAACGATCGACGAGTGGCGGCGGTAATCCATTGGTATAATCACAGCACAGCCGGTGGTGCGCACCCTCTGTCCGGAAGCAGAGCTGCCTTACATGTACGTGATATGAATTTGGTGTTTTATTATATTTAATTTCGGATTTGTTTTTAAATTTTGTGATTCATAGATTCTGATACATCCAAATCTCCAAATAATGAAAATTTCCTCCAAATTTTGTTTTGTAATTAAACGAATCACACATGTCTATCAATGTAAGTATGTATGTGCCATGCCTGTGGGATCACTGTGGAAGCTGGAAATCATGGTAGTTACTGTGATCTTCACTAGCTTCCGGTTTCCATGCCGAATTTTGAACATAGGAGAGTATTTGCCCAGCATGATCACCATCCAGGGAACACTTTGCCTTTTTTCAATGAATGCAGTGTGTTTTATGATTTGACGAGTTGGAGAGGTGGGTGTAGGGGTTAAATTCTACCATTGGTCTCCCTGTTATCTTGCTGTGGCTCTGGGCCCTGGAAGTCCTGCTTAATCAGACTCACACATAGGAATAAAGAGCAGAGGCTTGTTTATTTTGGCTTGTACAAGATCTTAAGTATGCCGGATGAGATGGGTGGTATTAATTATTTTCCACTAATCAGTTACAAATATAATGCATATCATGATTAGTGCATGTCAGATGACAGATTTCCTTTATTATAAGGAAAAGATCTCTTTATTCATTTAACCAATGCTAAAGATACACATATTATAATTCTTTACTCATTTGCATCTAGGCAAATGATACCGTTATTTAGAAGAGTTTATAAAAAACCTCCAGCAGTTTCCTATCAGCCAAGACATTTGTCCGGTACAAATCTTCACATGTAAGTTCCCCATATTAAGTTTCACAATTAATACACGCTTACTGTAAAAAGTTCTATAACACTCTTTGGCTCCATGTACATGGGACGATTTTCAACGTATCATGACAGCTAGAAACTGGCATCTAAAACGTCCGTTTTGCTGCGGTTTGCATGCCACATTGCGAGTTCGCGTCTAGGAGCGTTTTTAAAAAAAAAAATGGAAACGCCTGTAAAGGAAATGCTCCTAGACGTGAGTTACTGCATTTAGGCATGTTTACAAGCTGTTACAGGCATTTGGCGTTTCAAATGCACCTGAACTTCCGTCTGAACGCATTTTGTTGCTTTCCAAGAAATGCTTCTAAACTCAACTGCCTGCAAACGACCTTAAACGACCCTGTGTACATGGGCTGATAAGAGTTCAGGGACAGCTGAAAACACCCAAATGCCTCTAATCATCCATTTACCAGCAGCAGTGTACATGAGGTCTTTTAACCTCCCTGGTGGTATGATTATGTCAGATTTTTGGTGCTGAAAGCGGTACAATTATTTTGCATGGAAATTTGGCGTTTTATATTGTAGGCCTGTAATTATTAGGAATAACTCACTTAAATCTGTTCAAACCAGAGCCTAGTAGACATCCCGGGTATGAAAAAGTTTGAAAAATGAAATCATAAATTATAATATAATAAATAACTAAAAATAATTATCAAAAATAATAATATAATAGTAATAAAATGTATTCAATAATGTAATCAAACCAAAAACGCAGAAATTTGCACATTTGCAGAATTGTCGCTGTCGTCACTTTCAGTTTCTGATGATAAATTTCCCCAAAAATCAGTATCACTCAATTCTGCAAATGATTCTTATTTACTATCGCTGTTTTCTAGCTGATAAAAAACCACTTTTGACGCAAAGGGACACTTTTTGGTTGCTATGGACATTCTCATGTTTCCAGGCAGAAAGAATGACATTTATTATATAAAAGTGCATGCAGGGCACTGGGCAAACCACTAGGGACAAAGGGGATGTGAAATGATGTCATACAGTAATGTAATCTGTAAGATTACAGTGTACTGTATGTGCTGTGTGTGTTTCACTTTTTGAATTTCCCGCCGGTCTCCGTCCCCGTGCGACGCGACGCTCGCAGGGAACGGAGCCCGGCACACAGGAGTCATCTGCCGGCATACAGACACGCAGACACGGCGGGGGACATCGCTGGATCCAAGGGACAAGGTGAGTAGCGCTGCCTGGATCCAGCGATGCAATCCCGAGTGTGGCTCGGGGTTACCGTTCTTGGTACTGAAAATCCACCCCGAGCCACACTCGGGAATACCGCCAGGGAGGTTAAACTGAATTATTATAAAGAGGCACTATACAGCCTGAAATATTATTCATCATTATATTAAAGAGTTCCACCCAAAAGTAGATCTTCCGCTTTAAGTACTAGTGACCCCCTGACATACCACAATTGGCATGTCATTTTTTCGAGGGGAGCGGGTACCTAGTTTTCATAGGTACTCAGCTCCCACTTCTTCCCACTTCCTCTCCTGGTGCTGCGGCGCCGAGCAGAAGTTCACCTTTCCCCCCTCCCTCCCTGCAATCTTCTGGGTAACGTCATGGGTCCCAGAAGAAGAAGACTTGCAATGCCAGCACTGCGGAGAGGAGGGGAAGAGGAATGAGGGTTCGGGCAACCGCATCGCTGGACCGTGGCACAGGTAAGTGTCTGTTGCCTACACTTTTTGTAGCTGCTGACTATTAAATTGGTGGAACTCCGCTTTAAACAATTATTTAATCCTTCAGTGGGGAGGTGTCACTGCGCTCTTCACCTAATCCAATCAGAGAACACTTTGCATTCACAGAGAAAATACAAAGTGATCTTTGAATGGCAGCTATGCTGAACTAGTGGCCACTTGTGTCACTGGAGTAGTGGTGCCTACATACCTAAATACTTACATTGCTCCAAGCTATACCATTGTAACTATGTAAAAATTGCCATACCTAAACAGCTTTAACTTGTGCTGCTTTCAGGCAACCCACTCGTTCTGAAAGAGCTGGCAGTGCATCTCAACATTTATTTTTTTAGCACCACACAACAACAAACAGATTGCTCACATCTGTGAGTTGTGGTGTGCTGAAACACATGTCCATTCTGGGTGCCATGAAGAATGAGAGGGAACGCAACACAACACAGATAGCTTGTTACTGTGCACTGTGATAAAACGTCAAAACATGCACTTTATACCACATTGTTGCAATGCACAGGTATGAATGAGGCCTAACAGGTTAGTCCACCCAATATGTACACCAATGCAGATGGTTACTGCTCATCTTGGTGTATTCACTCTACTAAAACATGAGCGTTCAGACTTTTGCTGAGGCATTCTCTGTAGAATAAATAAAACAAAAAAATTAAAGAATTCACTGGTTCAATAATTTTATTTAGTAGAGCAGATTGAGGATATTTAGAGAATTTAGCTTTGGTGTGTTGAGATGCTACATACATTGAATGGCACCCTAAAGCAACAGGGTGCTTGGATGTAACTTTACTTTATTATTATTATACAGGATTTATATAGCGGCAGCAGTTTGCGCAGCGCTTTACAACATGGGGGCAGACAATACAATACAATACAAATCAATACAATACAAATCAATACAGGAGGAATCAGAGGGCCCTGCTCATTAGAGCTTACAATCCAGAAGGGAGGGTCAAGAGGAACAAACGGTAATAACTGAGGGGGGATGACCTGATGGAGAAAATGAATATACAGTTGTTAGGTGTGGGTAGGATAGACTTTTCAAGATAATCGGACAGTTTGGGGTAAGGCGTTCCATAGGATTGGAGAGGCTCTGGAAAAGTCCTCTTTAATAAGGCCAGTGAAAGTGACAACAGAAACCGGTGGTGATTATATAAACATAATTTCTGAGTTCTTTATAGCTAGGGAAGATCAGCAAAGTAATGTTCCCTGGTCTCCCATCTCTCCACCCACCATGTGGGACAGCAGAGCTCGGGAAGTATTCCTGGGGATGCAGAGTTCCAAGGGCCATAGAAAGCAACTGGGCAGCTGTACAGCCACCAGATTACTTTCTTTGGAAAGCTGACAGTCAGTTTATAGGGTGTACATACACTCCCGGCTGCTGTAGC
Source organism: Glandirana rugosa (assembly GCA_018402905.1). Classification (NCBI taxonomy): domain Eukaryota; kingdom Metazoa; phylum Chordata; class Amphibia; order Anura; family Ranidae; genus Glandirana; species Glandirana rugosa. The sequence continues at coordinate 50,953 of BLSH010530892.1, forward strand.
AGATGGGAATGTGTGTAAAACTCCCAGCTGCCACATCCGTATGTTATACGGCAGTGGCAGAAAAAAAGATTAAACCACTTCCTGTGCTCCAGCGATGGTTGCATGGCACTTCTCAGGGTGGCTTTCCTGATGGTGAAAACAGTGAACCATGCCTGCATCAAGTGTGTTGGAGCAGCCGCTTGTAGCAGTGACAATCGTGGAGTACATCTGGGCGCTAAGGGCATGTTGTCACCCCATAGCAGGAAGTGCCTGAACAAGGACCTTTATGGCACCAGTTAATATTTTAATGAAAAGTGTAGATTAAAATAATTTTGAAAATTACTAGCATGTAAACACATATATGAGATTTTAGTGATTAAGGTACAATGTATAGAACACTTTGCCCATAGCCTAGAGGCAAGCATCTTTGAAGAGGATCCCAATGAAAGCTCCTTGATACAATACACATGGTGCAAGCTTTTGGCTCTTTTAATCACACAAGAACAAAGACTATAATATTCTTTGATCCTCACTTTGCTCTTGAGAGTGCGCTCCACTCCTTTAAAGCTAAGTGGTCAATTATGAAAACAAGCCACTTATAGACAATTTACTCACTTTCTAAATGGAGCATTATCACACCTGGGAAATTGCATTTGAATAACCTTTGACTCAAGTATTCCCTCTACTGAATAATCTAGTTGGATGTTATATTGCTACATCAGCATATAAGGAATCCTTTGTGGTCAAAAGACAGAAATATATTTAGGTTTATAGGTGCTTTGAATCCTGGCTGGAGTTCTCTTTTAGGAGATCAGTCAGTACAAACCAGAAATGTGTTTCCTACTTGCCATTATTTTCCTTTCTTGGTGGTGCCCATACATGACAGCATACATATGGTAGTGCCTCTACCCCCTTACCTACCCACAGGAACAATGATAACTATAAAACAGACCACTGAGATGCCTGTCCCATACAGCAAGTATGCTGTAAAGTATTGACACCAGGAAGCGAATATTACAGCAAGTACAAATAATTTCCCGGTTTTCGCGGGCCAACATGGCAGCATACAAGTGGTAGATAATTAGGTACATTTTAGGCTCATGGAGAAAACTTTATTATTTGCTCCTTCCCCACATATACTTTACGGCTGCTTCCAGGCCTGAAGTGCCAACTAATGAAAGGGAGCCTGTTTTTTTCTCCACTCTGAATGCCTTGCTGCATTCACCAGCTTCTGAAGGAGATTGAGACTTTCGATATACAATTATCCCAATTTTATCTGCAGCTTGAGTCCTCCAACTGCCAACTGAGTCCTCCAACAATGCCCCCCTAAATCTTTGATCCAACCAATATACCGAATTGCTGAGGTATTCTGCATGGGTGTCCTGGTGTATGAAAGCAGCCTACACATCACTCAGATGACACTCCTGAATAATAGTAGAGTTTTGTCACAATACCATCATAGGCACCGAGTAAAATCCACCTCGAGTTCCAGCGCCATTCAATCCACTCAATTCAGTCTCAAGTTTTCTCCATGTTTGTCATTATGCTTGAATCAATTTGTTTATTTCTTCCATGACAAGAAGTGGACTGGAAATTCTAAAGGTGCAGAAAGCAGCTGTTTACTTTCTTTGGTGTGTCAGTGGATTCTACCTAATTGATGGCAATGTATAGTAAGACTAAAGTTTAATTAAAACCAAAATTATAATTGGTGACTTCCACCTCACTGTCCTTTTCCTCCTCCTTTTTTGGGGAAACTGATGGAGGCTGCAAAAGAGGTGCCTGCCTTGGGGTGGAGGGTTGAAGTATGCTCTCTGTGGTTGGGCTATAGGCTGTCCCAGTCATATTGAGAGCTTTGTTTGGGAAACCAGCCCAGCATAGCTGTACACTGAGATGGTCTCATGAGCATGATGCAGAGGACTGATGCCTATGCAAAGAGGAATGCAAAAGATGAGAACATGTATGGGTCTGGGAAGTAGAGTGCTGGAGTCCTTGCAGGCAGGACTGGAGACAGAACAATGTATATGAGGAAAATTGCTTTCTTTTGAAATGTGCACATTAGAGTTGAGCGAACCCGAACTGTAAAGTTCGGGTTCGTACCGAACTTTGCGGTGTTCGGGACCCGAACCCGAACTTTTGAAAAAAAGTTTGGGTTCGGGGTTCTGGGTTCTGGTATTTTTTTCCTGCTTGTTGAATAGCTGCAGGGCAGCCAATCAACAAGCGTTTCACTGGTTTGCAAGCCATCACAGCCATGACTACTAATGGCATGGCTGTGATTGGCCAGTGCATCATGTGACCCAGCCTCTGTATGAGCTGGAGTCACGTAGTGCTGCATGTCATATGCCCTCAGGCTAGTGTAGGGAGAGGATGCTGCTGGTGCTGTAAGGGACAGATTATTGTTATTTCCCTATCCCCATTTCTTTGTAGGGCACTTGTCCTACTCTTACCCCCACTTTTCTTTCTTTTGCAGCCCTCTAGCACTTTCCAGGACTTTTTTACAGCCATTTTTGTGCCCAAAAGTTCGGGTCCCCATTGATTTCAATGGGGTTCGGCGTCCGGGGTCAAGTTCGGACCGAACCCGAACTTTTCCACGAAAACCCGAACCCGAGCATCCACGTGTCCGCTCAACTCTAGTGCACATACTTACCTATCTAATCTGCCTCTTATTTAAATGAATGGTGAGAGTTGTTCCTGTGCTATAAACTCATTAGGCAGCTTCTGACAAAGAAAAAGAGATTCAGGTCAGACAAATGGGATGTACCTAAAGAGTGCACAAGTGAGACTGGCCGAGTACATACCTATTGCTGTTGCTGGTCTTATAAGTAGGTAGGTGGGGGGCGGTTAAGCCACTACCACATGTATACTGCAATATTGTCCCCAAGAAAGTGATGTTTCAATTGTAAGTGTACTAATTGGAGTTGCCTAAAAGATTATTTATATTAGAGACTTTAGAGTTGAGATCTACAGTGTCATTCCTGGCTCATTTGCCAACCACTGTAGATTCTCAGTCCTACCGATACAACATAGAAATACATGGGTATCCACACTCCTCCTATCACACCTGAAAGGAAACACATCTTTAGAGGTAAGTAAAACCTCCTTTCAGGTTATTCTGCTGCTGACAATTTGTCACCAGGACTGGCATCAGCCTTGGAATCTTTGAAAGACAGAAAAAATAACAGTTGCTATGGGGTTTGGGTGAACTGGTACTTTAAATGTCATTGGTCCATGAGAAAGAGTTTTTGGACATTCACTGATTCATGAAAAAAAATTGCTACAGTAAGGTTGCCATTTTCCTGTTTATTTTAATATTTAAGACCGCTTTCACACTGAGGCAGTTTTCAGGCATTTTAGCGCTAAAAATAGACTGAAAACTGCCTCACACACCACCCCAAGTGCTTTTACAGGGGTGGTGTGATTGTAGGACGTAAGAAGCAGCATCTTTGGGGTGGTTTGGGAATGCTGTATACAGCACTCCTAAACCACCCTTGCCCATTGAAATGAACAGGCAGCGCTTCCGAAGCGCTGCAAAAAAGGCGCTTTTAACCCCTTCTTAACCTCTTCTTGGGGGTTAAAATCGCCCCGCTAGCAGCCGAAAAGCACCACTTAAACAGCGGTAAAGCGCCTCTAAAACTATCGGCGCTTTACCGCTAACAGACCCACCACCCCAGTGTAAAAGGGCTCCCCATTCAGGCCTATTCCCTCTCGTGTACTGAATCAACACATGTTAAGGCAACCCATTTAAAATGGCAAATCACCCCTCAACGTACGAGGTTTGAATTCACCATTCAAACGTGCGTCCTTGATCAAAGAAGCGAACACGCTCAAACCGGACATCTTTCTAATCCAGGAAACCCATTTTGCTGCGGCAAAATCACCTACTCTTCACATGAAACATTATCCAAATATTTTCTAGGCATCCAACCCCCGGAAGAAAAATGGCATAATGACAGAACTAAAAAACTCAATCACCTTTCACCTTGACTCGGAAATAGTTGACCGTCTGGGCAGATACCACATCCTCATCTGCGACATCAACAGGATCACATATACCATTGTAAACGTGTATGCCCCGAACACCAAACAACTGGAATTCTGTAGAAAACTTCTTGATCTCAAAAGAGGCAAACTTATTATTTCCGGAGACTTTAACATTGTCAATAACAGTGCACTGGATTCCTCGAACACCAAAAGAGCACCCCACCAAACTCTAAACCAACTATTTCACTCCCTTGATCTCTACGACATCTGGAGATACCAGCACAGCACCGAAAGAGATTACTCCTTTTTTTCCCGAATTGGGACAATAACATGGTCGGACCATGCCCCAGTCTCGATACAAATTGGAGAACCCCTTAAACCCACCTTTGCCAGACTTTGGAGACTAAACTCGTCCCTATTATCCAAACCTGAGCACCACCAGATCATATCCCAAGCCCACTCATTATTCTTCCAAACAAACTCCTCCCCGGACATTTCTATCCCCACCCTGTGGCCCACTTATAAGGCCTACATGAGGGGAATATTTATACAGTTACAGTCCAAACTGAAAAGCCAGAGGAGAAGGCAAATTGAAGAGGTCTTAGACTCAATTAAACAAAAAGAAATCCAAAACAAACGAAACCCCTCTCAAGCACAAGCCGATTCCTTACAGCAGGATAGGCTCAAACTTCGCTCCCTCCTAACATATCAGATTGAATGTAACCTAAAAAAAATAAATCCATCTATTACTCTTTAGGAAACAAGGCTAACTCTCTAATAGCCAAATCAGTCAAACAACAACCCCAAAAAACGAAAATAAATGCAGTTTACCACCCCACCTCCAAAGATCTTTATACCAACCCTGCAGATATTGCCAATGCATTTGGAGACTTCTACAAAACCTTTTACAAACTCAAAGATGATAAAACTATGCCTCAACCCTCTCCATTAGCAATACAAGAATTTTTGAGAAACGTCAGCTTACCATCTCTAACTGAGACCAAAGCCCAATCTATATCCAAACCCTTCACCCCCCAGGAAATAGAAGAAACTATGAAAACTCTCCCACTCCATAAATCCCCAGGAGGTGACGGTTACGCCAACAAATTTTACAAAGAATTTGCAACTAATATAGCCCCGCATCTTGCCGACCTCTTCAATTTCGCTGCATCCTCTGGCTCCATTCCCACAGACATGTTACTACTTTACATCATTACAACAATACCTAAACCCGGTAAGAATCCTCAGGAAGTACAAAATTATAGGCCTATTTCCCTCATTAATACAGATATTAAAATATATGCCAAAACTTTATCTAGAAGACTTATCCCCCTAATTCCTATTCTGATACATCCGGACCAAGTGGGTTTTGTACCTGGACGTCAAGCTCCAGACGCCACAAGAAAACAAATCTCTCTTCTATCTGATCTAGAACATAAAAAACCGCCTTCTCTGTTTCTTTCCTTAGATGCAGAGAAGGCGTTTGATGGAATACACTGGGGATTCTTACAGGAGACATTACAGAAGTTTGGCTTTATAGGCTGGATAAAAGATGCTATCATGGCCCTTTACTCATCCCCCTCAGCAAGGGTTCTGACGGACGGCCTGTTATCAAAACCCTTCAACATATCAAATGGCACACGTCAGGGCTGCCCCCTATCCCCCATAATATTCGCTCTTTTAATAGAACCCCTAGCATCCAAAATAAGATCGGAATCAAAAATCTCTGGCATCCCATATCAACACACAGAGCAAAATATCAGTCTCTTTGCAGACGACATAATCCTTCTAGTCACTGATCCAATTCAGTCTCTCCAACATATCCAACAAATACTAGACCAATATACTCTATCTTATTACAAATTAAATGTCACTAAATCCTTAATCCTCAACCTGCGCATACCCCCTCATACCCAATCAACCTTAAAACAAAAGTACGCCTTTGCATGGTCCCAAAAAGCACTTCCGTACTTAGGAATTAAACTCACTCCAAATACTGCGCAACTTTATGAACTTAACCACAAACTATTCATGCAATCCCTCCCAAAAGAACTAAATTCATTACGCACAATTGGTATCTCAAAATTAGGTCGAATAGCCGCCCTAAAAATGTTCATACTCCCCAAACTACTATACTTGTTTCAAACCCTCCCCATCTCTTTTCCAAAAAAATTCTTCCAAATCACCCAAAAACATATAAATCAATTCATATGGGAGTCGAAACACCCTAGATGTGCCTCCCACTTGCTACACAGACCGATAACCAAAGGAGGCGCTGCCTCACCACATGTACACACATAATACATAGCATCGCTACTAGACCAACTCTACTATTGGTGGCACCCTTCCAAAGAGAAAACTTGGTCCACAATGGAATCATCAGCTCTTCACCCCTTAACCTCATATCTCCATCTACTACTATCCCCCAGCCTCCCCGGGCATACCAGCTCCAACCACCCATGCATTAAAGCTTCTCAAGCAGCATGGTCATACATACTCTCCCAAAGCACAGAACCATCGGAACACATAAAACTCCCAATAGAACTCCTTAAGGGGATTATACCCGATCTAAATATTACTCCATGGATAAACTGTAAGATCTACCTTCTCCAACAGATATGTGGAAAGGGAAGCCTAATCCCGTTCCGCACTCTGCAAAAAGAGTACAATATACCACCATCTGAATTTTTCACATTCATAAGAATAT
>BLSH010530892.1:58692-78266 GCA_018402905.1 Glandirana rugosa
TTATCCCCCCCTGTATACTTTGCATTGAGTATACAGTCAAGTAGGTATACTGTCCCGGTAAGTCGCAGAAGACGTCTGAGACCCAATTCATGAAAAATACTATGGCGGTGTAAGCGTCGACTGTACATAAGACCGTTGTCACGAAATTCGACCAGTCACCGAATAATTTATGAAGTGGAAAAGACCGACGGATGGTGTCTGTACTCTAAAATTACACTGGCAAATTTCAAATTAAAATGGCAAATCACAAAACATGGCATGTTTAAAAATTACTAGCTGATAATAATAAGGTCTGAACCCCAAATTGTGTGTGGAAAATGGGGAAATTGTATTACCACAGTGCCACCATCATTTCTTCAAAATTCAAAAGTCAGTGACAAAAACGGTCACATTAAAATCTCATGTCTGTGGTAGGCAGCCAGAAAAGGTGAAGTATTTAATAAGCCACTGACCAGCTTAAAGCACTGTTGCCAGAATACATGTCAGCTGCGAATGTGGCGGTATCATAAAAAGTACTTAACCCAGAGTCTGCAGAAGACGCTGAATGGCCCTGTCATATGGATGAACTGACATATGAGTTACGTTTCATATGTCCCCCCCTATTTCTTACTACAATGGAGTTACCTTCATAAAAAAGTTAGATTGTTGTTTGTCAAGATGCCAAGATAAAAACTCCTATATTATAAAGTCCATGAGGCTAATAAAGCACATTCGATTTCCTAAGCAAATGATATATGCATATTATCTACATCATATTTTGTTCCTAATAAATCATAATTTAATTCTGTTCAATAATATATGTAGCTGCTAGATTGTGAAACTTTGTCACATGGAAATATAGATACATATAAAATAACTATCATTAGGGTGTGTCCGCCGAGCATAATAAAATATCCCAACACCCCTCGGACCCTTTGAGTGGGTATAATAAGATCTTTGACACCTTCTCTATGGACAACAAAAATGCTGTTGCATTTGGCAACTGTAGCTTTCATTCATCACTGAAACTATGAAGGAATACTAAGTATCATTTTTGGAAGCCGGTGACTTTGCTATATCAGATTAGATTTACCCTGCAAGCGAACTGGACTCTGCATAGAACCAAAGACTAGGCAAACTTTACTTGATTATTAATTTATTTTGTTGTTTCTTATTGTCTATTTTGTAATACTTTTTTTCTGTTAGTAGTTTCCTGCACCATTTCGCTCTTCTTTTCATTTAAACAATATTTAAAAATCACTTGTGCTTCTGTAGAAAGCTACAGTATTGTAAACTCTGTTACATTCCTATCTGTGCATGGCGGCAATCAATACAGACATTTCTTTAAAAGGTCAGAATTACAACAGCAGATGCTGTGAATGGTGTCTGTTTCTGTTTAAATATGTGAAGGTGGATACTATGTGTGTGTGTAGTTATCCTGCCCTAAAGATAATCACTCTCAGGGTTGCCACCTGTCCAGGATTCACCAGGACAACCCGGGTTTTGAATTATTTGTCAAGGTTTCAGACTACTTGAAACTCTGGCATATTATTCAGACCAGACTGTGGCTCCCCAAGTAATCGAGTACATAGGCATGTGCACGGGCCAGGTGTGCCCAGGCACACCCTAACCATCAGGGTCAGCAATCGTCTGGAGGGCTGGCTGCAGTTGTCTAAGCCAAGTGTCTGTGACACTCTCTCTCACACTGCCTAGAGTCAGAAAAGACACAAACACACAGAAGGGAGAGGAGAGAGAGCTTGATCTGCACCTCCTCCTGCCCCTACGTGTCTGTGTTTGCCCTCACTCCAATCCCCTGGCATGCTATGCCTCAGAAAAGGGATGTGTGGGTGGGTAAAATTGAAGCTTAGCAGCCAGCAAATAGATAGTAAATGAAAGGTGCCGATGCCTGACCCTCTATCCTCACCATCTACTGTCTGTGACTGAAGTCTCCTTCCTCATTCCTTTCTCTCTCCTGCCCGAGAGAGTGAGCACACTAAGGTAAGGGGACCTCAGATGTAAGAGGTGCCCTGCGGACTCTGATGTAAGGGGGGCTAAGATAACCCTAATTTGATGGGGGATGCTGTGATCTCTAATGCAAGTGGGGGCTTTGGTGAACAGAAACACCCTTTCATCAAAGTTATCCTTTACAATAGGATTCACAGTGTTCCCACTTAAAAAAATGTTGTGGGCCATTAAAGTGTTCGGATTTGACTTGAAGAAAGGTGGCAACTCTACTCTCAATTCTTTGCAGGGAGCTACAGTATTGTAAACTCCGTTACATTCCTGTCTGGGTGTGGCAGAAAGTGATACAGGCATGGTGGTGGCTACCATCTGTGTGTAAACGCTTAACTGTGTAGATAACCTGCCTCAGTGACGTTTACTCTCAGTCTGCTAGTGCTTAGATTGTTGTCCCAGAGAAATTCTCTGCAAATCCCTGCATAGTGGGAGGCTGAGTGTGTAGTAAGTCATATACTGGTCTCCAGTAATGGATTTTGATTGTGTATTCATCATCACACTAGCAATTTTTCTTTTTACATAAAAGTTATATTAAAAATAATCAAACTAGTAAAATTCAGAAAAGCAGTTTTACAATTGTGATTATAAACACATTTAAAGCAGATCTTCCAAGCACTCTATCTTTATTTTTTTAACTCCATGAAGAAAAATGTAATACATCTCTATGCATTTCCTCTTTATGGTTAACATGTCTTTGGTTGAAACCACTTTAAGATATGGAAAAATTCAATATTAGCTTAACACCAGCGGTTTATTTTACATTGCAATCTTTTCATATCTACAAATTGTATAAACTAACCACTTACAAATGATACCTGTTAAATTCTACATCCGCCCAAGGCGTTTGTTTAAGAAATCCATTGCAGCCCGATCTCAGGATTTACCGTAAAGGTCTGTACATGGCGGTGGCGGCACAATATAACGGAACGGCATATACAGTTAATGAGAACCATCTACTTGACTGTATATAATAACATTTTCAAACTATCAGTGATAAGACTTCCTCTTGGTAAGCTCATTGGAGAGCATGGGAAAATTTAAACAGACATTTCCACCGGCCTGACAGATGTGATCAATTTGTTAGAAACAAGCTCTCATCGCCTTGCCGGGGTAACCAGAGCCTTAAACAATGAATTGTAGTTTTATAAGCTGGCTTCATAGATAGTGCAGACACTCTATGTCAGTCACACTATAGACTTGTCATAAACTGGGAACGATTTCCTAAAATAATACACAAAACTAAATATCGGCTCCACAAGTAGCAAAAAAACAGAAACATGTCTCATGTACATAGAGCGTTTGCAAGAGAAATACCTTATAAATACCATATTTTTAAAGTTCATGTAAACCCAATTGAATGATATTATGATTTTTTGTAATAAAATACTTGTTTTCACCTTCTCTTCACCCATGGGGGCATCTCAATGCTACTGACCTGCTGCTGCCTTTTTGCTACCATTGCCTGCCCATAAGCACTTCAATGATGTCTGCCAGTGTTAAAGTGGGAATCCCTCCTGCCAAGACATTGTCTTCTTCCGGCTGGGGGGTGGGAGAAGACAGTGATTATTGCTAGCAGCTATAACAGCCGCTAGTGAAATGGCAGGTAAAATCCGGCAGGCTGGTTGTATCCAGCCTTAGATTGGCCCTCTCTTGCTCCAATAATTTTAAGATTGTATTCACACCAATATGTTTTTCTCCCAATACATTTTCCATTGAAATTATTAAGCATCCAGTAGCATGTCAACGGACATAAACTTGTGTTGTACAGTTCTCCACTCCTGTGATCCGTTTTCAACCAACAGTGGACTAAAGTTTGCTGTCAACTGACATCACTCACCCGGTCCAGGCTTGGGAAAGATCCCAACTTTACAGTCGAGATCCACTCAGATGTCTGGATTGGCAGCTTGTTTTAGCCTGAGCCAGCTCCTTTCACCCCTTCAACAGCCCTGCGCTCCAGTGAGCACTGAGGGGCAGAGCTGAGAATCTGTGACTAACAGTTCATGGCTCTCTACTCAAAGCGGTGGGAGAAAACTGAGCGTTTGATCGCTCAGTTCTCAGGGTAGAGCCGGGGGGGGGGGGGGGCAGCTGCAGCTCAATCAGTGTTGCAAGCAGGTGCATTTTGTTTTTATATTCTCAAGTTTCTATTTTAAAGGGAACAATTGCAAAGAAGATGTAGGAGATCAGCAAGATCAAGATTCAACAAAGGACTAAAATGGTGACAACGAATATACTAAAAAGCATAGCAGTTTTTTATGATACACAGTGCTTTAGCAGACTATGTCATTCTGTTAGGATTTACACCTACTTTAAGAGACTTCTACAGTTATTCACTTTACAACAGCTCACACTTCACTCAAGCCAGAGTTCTTCCTTTCCATCTTAGGGCTTCTGATCATGGCTGCTGTTAGAAATCATTGGCGCCTCGTGTAGCCTACCTGACAGGGTGTCACGTACCTGATGGTAGAGTCTGACTTGTGCAGTAGGCAACCTTTCTTACGGCCCTGGTTCCAGAACCCCTGGCGGAGCAGACAGGGAGCGCTGGAGCACAGGGGAGCACAAGGGCTGGATTGGACACAGGTGATGGTAAGATGTCGTCCAGGAGTCTGTGCTAGACTGAAGAGTAGTGATGCAGGATGGGTCAATAACATAAGGGCAAAGCAGTACAGGAGGAGCAGGCAATCGGGTGCAGGCAGGGTCGTTAACAGGCAGGCAGGTTGTGGTACAGAGGGATCAGACAGAGGAGTGGTCGTAGGCAAGCCGGGGGTCGGTGCAGGCAGAGTTCAAGCAGAGTTCAAGCAGATGCGGGCTAAGGCCGGGTCACAGGTAATAGGAAGCTCAAAACGGGTCACTCAGAAACACGGTAATGCTGTAGAATGGACAGCACTGATTGCAAGGTGATGACAGATTAAATGGCCATCTGGGGACCGTGCCGCCGCACACGCACTCACACGCGCACACTCGCGCACAGGGGCGTAGACGCTACATGCACCTGTGAATGGGTCTCCTGGCCTGAATTCCAGAGGCGGAAGTGGTCTCCTGACATTGCCCCCCCCCAAGGGGCAGCCTCCGGATGCCCAAATGGGCTCTTTGCTCTGGGTGTCTTCTCCAAAAGGACCTGACAAGCTCTTCAGTGTGGATGTGGTTTTCGGGCCCGTATCCTTTCCACTTAATCAAGAACTGGGTGGATCCACCCCTACTCCTGCAGTCGAGGATGGCTTCCACTTCAAATTCCTCCTCACCATCCACAAGGATTGGCTCAAGCGGGGCCGACTTCTGACCTGGGAAGGAGTCCTGAGTTACGGGCTTCAACAAGGTAACATGAAATACCTGGTGGACTTGCAGGTAGAGTTGAGCGAACCCGAACTGTAAAGTTCAGGTTCATACCGAACTTTGGGGTGTTCGGGACCCGGACCCGAACCCGGACTTTTCAAAAAAAGTTTGGGTTCGAGTTCGGGGTTCTGGTATTTGATTCCCCGTGTTGAATAGCTGCCAAGGGCAGCCAATCAACAAGTGTTTCACTGGTTCGCCCTTTGAAGCCATCACAGCCATGCCTAATAATGGCATGGCTGTGATTGGCCAGTGCATCATGTGACCCAGCCTCTATATGGGGCTGGAGTCACCGTGCTGCATGTCATATGCTCTCAGGCTAGTTTAGGGAGAGGATGCTACTGGCTCTGTGAGGGACAGATTGCAGATATTATATAACATCTCATCCTGCATTACTGAACGATCTGATTGTGGACTAGGTAGAGATTACTAGTACTGCTGCTTTGAGGGAGAGATTGCAGACCTCATCCTGCTGCACAGAACGATCTGACTGGACTAGGTAGAGTCTACTGCTTAGAGGGACAGATTATTGTTCTAAAATCATTTCCAAGTTCTATAGGGAAAGGTTCCAACTGTTGCTTTAAGGGACAGAATATTGTTCTAAAATCATCTCCAAGTTCTATAGGGAAAAGTTCCAGCTGTTGCTTTAAGGGATAGAATATTGTTCAAAAATAATTTCCAAGTTCTATAGGGAAAGGTTCCAGCTGTTGCTTAGAGGGACAGATTATTGTTCTAAAATAATTTCCAAGTTCTTTAGGGAAAGGTTCCAGCTGTTGCTTTAAGGGACAGATTATTGTTCTAAAATCGTCTCCAAGTTCTATAGGGAAAGGTTCCAGCTGTTGCTTTAAGGGACAGATTATTGTTCTAAAATCATTTGCAACCAGCGGTGCATTTCTTGCACAAAAATAAAAAAAATGTCTACATTGCTGGTTTAAAAAAAAAAAAAAAATTCTAAAAACTACATTTGCAGCCAGCGGTGCATTTCTTGCTCAAAAATAAAAAAAAAAACAGTGTTGGCTACCTCCTCCTCCTCCACCACCACTTCCACCACCTCCTCAACCTCCAAATCCACATCCACCTCCATTTTTTATTTTTTTATGTGATTTTAGCTTAAAAATTATTTTAAGTTATTTCCCTATCCCCATTTCTTTGTAGGGCATTTGTCCGACTCTTACCCCCATTTTCCTTCCTTTTGCAGACCTCTAAGACTTGCCAGGACTTTGTTACAGCCATTTTTGTGCCTAAAAGTTCAGGTCCTCATTGATTTCAATGGGGTTCAGGGTCCGGGATAAAGTTCAGATCAAGTTCGGCCTCGAACCCGGACTTTTTCCTGAAGTTCGGCTGAACCTGCCGAACCCGAACTTCCAGAGGTTCGATCAACTCTACTCGCAGGGAAGGAGGAAGGTCCAGCTCATATGCCACCCTGTTGATCTTTCTTCTTACAGGGAATGGCCCGATGAACCTTGGGCCCAACTTCTTGGAAGGGCATGACAACCTCAAGTTCTTGGTTGCCAACCACACTCGGTCACCTGGTTGCAGGTCCAATTCCCCGCGTCTCCCCTTGTTGCATGCCCTCTTGTTGCACTCCTGTGTCTGAGCTAGGGTTTCTTGTAACACTTTGTTGTTCCTTGTCAGGAATTATACCATCTTCTGTACCTCACTTTCCAGAACCAGGTTAGGTAGAAATGTAGGGTGGTACCCCAGGTTCGCCCAGTATTGGGACTGCTTGGTGGCGGCTGAATGCTCGGTGTTGTTGTATGCAAATTCAGCCATAGGTAGCAGCGAGACCCAGTCATCTTGGGTAAAGGAAGAGTAGCAGCGAATATACTGTTCCAAGGTCTGGTTAGTCCTCTCTGTCTAACCATTTGACTGTTTGCCAGTTCGATGTTAAATGCGGAACACAAGGCTTTCCAGACCTGGGAGGTGAACTGCACCCCACGATCTGAGACAATGTTGATAGGGAGCCCGTGCAGTCGGACCACTTCCTTAATAAATGTCCCTGCAGTCTTAGTTGCGGTGGGGGTGCCCTTCATCAGGATGAAGTGGGCCATCTTAGTAAGATGATCCATAATTACAAAAATGGAATTGAATCCTTAAGACGGGTGTAACTCCACTATAAAGTCCATCGATATGTGTGACCATGGCCATTTGGGAATGGGAAGTGGGTTTAACAGACCCCATGCTTTTGCCCGGCTGGTCCTGTGTTGGGCACAGACCGGACAAGCGCTGATGTACTTCCGACAGTCCTTGTCAGCAGAAGGCTACCAAAAGGAGCGCGACAGCAGCTCTGCAGTCTTGCGACCGCCAAAGTGCCCGGCCAATTGATGGTCGTGGCAAAGTTCCAACACTGTCAAATGTTGCTGCTCCGGAATATAGAGTTTATCTTGGAACCACCACAGTCCATCTTTCATTGTCAGTCTGGGGTCAAGGGATATGGTTGATCCAGCCAGGGATTGTTTAACTCGAGACAGCAGATCTTCCTGCATTAACAAGAAACTCCAAGACGGGAGGATGGTATCCGGTGGCGTGGAGTCACCAGGCTCACTAAACATCCTGGACAGAGCATCCAGCGTCACATTCTTCGACCCAGGCCTGTAAGTAATATGCAGGTTAAAGCGAGAGAAAAACAGAGCCCATCGTGCCTGGCGTGGTCTCAGTCTTTTAGCTGTGCGCAGGTACTCTAGGTTCTTATGATCGGTGAATACCATGACAGGGTATAGAGCACCTTCCAGCAGATACTGCCATTCCTCCAGGGCGGACTTGATTGCCAGAAGTTCCTGGTCTCCCACATCGTAATTTTTCTCTTGTGCGGTAAGTTTGCAGGAGAAAAAGGCGATGGGGTGGAGCGAGGCCTTTGGACCTCGTCTCTGATATAGGACTGCTCCCACTGCTGTCTCTGAAGCATCCACCTTCAGGATGTAAGGCAGAGCTGAATCTGGGTGCTTAAGAACAGGCGCCATAGTAAACTTTCATGAGCTTCAGAAAGGCCATTTGGGCCTCGGGAGATCAGTGGAAGCCCTGTTTAGTAAGTTGGGTGATGGGTGCAATCACCGCAGAAAATCCCTTAATAAACTTCCTGCAGAAGTTGGCAAAGCCTATGAACCATTGGACCCCTTTCCTGTCAACGGGAGCTGGCCAATCCACGATTGCAGAGACTTTCTGAGGATCCATGGTGACTCCGGTGACTGAAATGTCGAAGCCCAGGAACGAGATACCGGAGCACTCGAAGGCACACTTTTTGGCCTGAGTATAAAGTCCATGCTGACGTAGACGTTGTAAGACGCACCCGATGTGCCTGCGATGTTCTTCCAGAGAGGCTGAAAAGATGAGAATGGCATCAAGGTAAATGGTGACGAACTGGTCCAGGTAGTCACGAAACAAACCATTTACTAGTAGAGTTGAGCGAACCCGAACTGTAAAGTTCGGGTCTGTACTGAACTTTGGGGTGTCCGGGACCCGAACCCGGACTTTTCAAAAAAGGTTCTGGTTCGAGTTTGGGGTTCTGGTATTTGATTCCACGTGTTGAGTAGCTGCCTAGGGCAGCCAATCAACAAGTGTTTCACTGGTTTGCCCTTAGAAGCCATCACAGCCATGCCTACTAATGGCATGGCTGTGATTGGCCAGTGCATCATGTGACACAGCCTCTATATGGGTGCTGCATGTCATATGCTCTCAGGATAGTTTAGGGAGAGGATGCTGCTGGCTCTGTGAGGGACAGATTGCAGATATTATAGAACATCTCATCCTGCATTACTGAACGATCTGATTGTGGACTAGGTAGAGATACTAGTACTGCTGCTTTGAGGGACAGATTGCAGACCTCATCCTGCTGCACAGAACGATCTGACTGGACTAGGTAGAGTCTGTTACTTTAAGGGAAAGATTATTGTTCTAAAATCTTCTCCAAGTTCTATAGGGAAAGGTTCCAGCTGTTGCTTTATGGGAAAGATTATTGTTCTAAAATCATCTCCAAGTTCTATAGGGAAAGTTTATTCCAGCTGTTGCTTAGAGGGACAGATTATTGTTCTAAAATCATCTCCAAGTTCTATAGGGAGGGGTTCCTGCTGTTGCTTAAAGGGACAGATTATTGTTTCTTGCACAAAATTAAAAAGTGCAAACATTTTGCCAAACATTGCTGGTTTTAAAAAAAAAAAAATTCTAAAAACTACATTTGCGGCCAGTGGTGCATTTCTTGCACAAAAATAAAAAAAAGTCTACATTGCTGGTTTTAAAAAAAAAAAAATTCCAAAAGCTACATTTGCAG
This sequence comes from Glandirana rugosa, assembly GCA_018402905.1. Taxonomy (NCBI): domain Eukaryota; kingdom Metazoa; phylum Chordata; class Amphibia; order Anura; family Ranidae; genus Glandirana; species Glandirana rugosa. Next base: position 68,279 of record BLSH010530892.1, read on the forward strand.
CCAGTGGTGCATTTCTTGCACTAAAATAAAAAAAACAGTGTTGGCTACCTCCTCTTCCTCCACAGCCACTTTCATCGCCTCCTCAACCTCCAACTCCACATCCACCTCCATTTTTTATTTTTTATGTGATTTTAGCTTAAAAATTATTTTAAGTTATTTCCCTATCCCCATTTCTTTGTAGGGCACTTGTCCGACTCTTACCCCCATTTTGCTTCCTTTTGCAGACCTCTAAGACTTGCCAGGACTTTGTTACAGCCATTTTTGTGCCTAAAAGTTCGGGTTCCCATTGATTTCAATGGGGTTCAGGGTCCAGGACAAAGTTCGGGTCAAGTCCGGTCCCGAACCCGGACTTTTTCCCAAAGTTCGGCCGAACCTGCAGAACCCGAACTTCCAGAGGTTCGATCAACTCTATTTACTAAGTGCTGGAAAGTAGCTGGAGCATTGCAGAGCCCGAAGGGTATCACTAAGTATTCATAGTGACTGAAACGTGTCCAGAAGGCAGTCTTCCACTCATCACCCTCCCGGATGCGGATGAGGTTATAAGCTCCGCGAACGTCCAGTTTGGTAAACACAGCAGCCGTTCCAAGTCTTTGAAATAACTCAGGGACTAGTGGCAAAGGGTACCGTTTTTTAACGGTAATTTTATTAAGGTGCCGATAGTCTATGCAGGGTCTGAGAGTGAGGTCTTTCTTCTCCACGAAGAATATTCCAGCTCCTGCAGGTGAAGTGGAGGGTCGAATGAAACCTTTTTGAATGTTATTGTCCAGATAAGCCTTGAGGGCTTTCAGTTCCAGCTCAGAGAGCGGGTAGATTCGGCCAAAAGGTACTTCTGCTCCTGGTAGCAGCTCTATTGGACAGTCGTACGACCTGTGAGGTGGGAGAGCATCTGCCCCTTTCTTGCTGAACACATCCAGAAACTCATGGTAGACAGATGGAACAGCGAGACGGGTTTCTGGATCAGAGTCAGGGTCCAGACAGAGCACTGAAGAGGGGGATTCCGGAGCCGGTGGCAGACAGTTGTGTTGGCAGTATGAGGAGAGAAACTGAACTTCTCCAGTGGACCAATCAATGGTGGGGCAGTGTGCCCGGAGCCATGGCAGACCCAGAATGACTAGGAAAAGAGGGGACATTATGGCGTCCAATGACAGGTGTTCCAGGTGCCCGCCTGCTGTCCGGGCAAGAAGGGGAACTGTCTCATGGGTGACTGCTCTGGATTTAATGGTAGACCAATCAGCCAAGTGGATCGCCATCCGATGGGTCTTAGGCTTGAGTGGGTTCTGGTGCTGAGCTGCAAAGATCAGGTCAACGAAGCAGCTACAGGCTCCGGAGTCCAGGATAGCAGGGACCTGGATATTCCCATCAGGGAGCTGGAGATGCAGTTGCAGAACAAGATGGTTGGAAGGGACGGGCAAAGATAAGAGTCCTCCGCGGGTGGAGTGGAGCCTGTTTCCCTGCTTAATGGGACAGGGACCGCCACAATAGAGACAGAGGTTGAGGGTCAGGCATCTGTGTCTCTCTTCAGGAAAGAGAGAGGACCGGAGAGGTCCGGGTTCCATCTGGACAGGACGAACAAAACCTGCGGCTTCTTCGGCTCTACGCTCCCACAGACATCGGTCCACCAGGATGGCCAGATTGATCAGGGCTCCAGTGTCTGGGGGACACCCACACGGGCCAGCTCGTCCTTGAGCGGCTCTGAGAACCCCAATCTGAACTGATGACGGAACGAAGCATGTTCCAGAATGTATCTGCGCTCCAGTGCCGGAACTCTGCTACGTAATCTTCTGCCATTCGGCAGCCTTGCTGTAGTGTGTGGAGAGCAGCCTCAGCTGTGGCAGCCTGGTGGGGATCCTCGTACAGCCGAGCCATGGACCGAAGGAAAAGGATGAGGTTGGTGGTTTCAGAGACCTTTTGTTCCAGCAGCTGGGGAGCCTAAGCTTGTGGCTCATCCAGTAGTAGCGAGATGAGCAGTCCCACTTTGGTGGCCTCTAACGAGAAGGTGCGGGGTTACAGGAGGAAGTACAACTCGCATGCATTGCGAAAACCCGAAACTTCCGGCGATCCCCCGTGAACCGTTCGGGCAAAGGTACCTCGGGTTCGCTAGGCAAGGTCAGTATGGTGTGAGCATCCAGCTGGCTGGTGCTGGGAGAGGCTGGCAAAGTGAGTTCCCGGACTCTGTTTTCCAACCGGGTGTATTCCCGTTGTAAGTCCTTCACCGCCTGGGTGAGCCCGGCTAAGTGCGTACTCAGATGCTCCATAGGAGAGGGCCTCTGCGCAGACTCGGACTGGCTGTCCGTTGCTGTCACATACCTGATGGTAGAGTCTGACTTATGCAGTAGGCAACCTCTCTTACGGCCCTGGTTCCAGAACCCCTGGTAGAGCAGACAGGGAGCACTGGAGTACAGGGGAGCACGAGGGCTGGATTGGACACAGGTGATGGTAAGATGTCATCCAGAAGTCCTGGCTAGACTGAAGAATAGTGATGCAGGCCGGGTCAATAACATGCAGGCAAAGCAGTACAGGAGGAGCAGGCAATCAGGTGGTCGGGTGCAGGCAGGGTCGTTAACAGGCAGGCAGGTTGCGGTACACAGGGATCAGACAGAAGAGTGGTCGTAGGCAAGCCGGGGGTCGGTGCAGGGAGAGTTCAAGCAGATGTGGGTTAAGGCCGGGTCACAGGTAACAGGAAGCTCAGAGCGGGTCACTCAGAAACACGGTAATGCTGTAAAATGGACAGCATCGATTGCAAGATGCCGTCAGCATAAATGTCCGTCTGGGGACCGTGCCGGCGCACGCGCGCAAATGCTACGTGCACCCGCGCATGGGTCTCTTGACCAAATTCCAGAGGCGGAATTGGTCTCCTGACACAGGGCCTGGGGCCTGGGACCAACCACCCTTCCCCCTAACCAGCAAGCAGAAAAGGAGGCAGTGTGGACTGTGTTCCTTGGAGAAAGGTGGGTGTGGCAAAATTGCACAAAACAGTGGCAGCGTAGGTATCAGGTATAGGTATATCATTTACAAAGTGCAGCTGTCAAGAATATGTAATGTCCAGAGTACAGCGGTCAGGACTATGTAACTTACACAGTGTAGTATTAGGAGTATGTACCGTACAGTTTGCAGGAGTACATACATAGTGCAGGGGTCAGGAGTGTTTAATGTACATAGTTCAATGGTCATAACTGAATAATGTACAAAGTTCAGGGGTCAGGAGTGGGTAATTCATAGAATGTAGGGGTCTGGTATATGTAATGTACAGAGTGCAGTGGTTAGGAGGGGGTGAATGGAAAGGCAGGAAATGGGGGTATACAAAAATATCCCCCCCCCTCACATTCAGTGGCCAAATGCAACCCACTCCCCTGAATGGGGATGCCTCACAACGATGTAAAATGAATACAGTTGCAGCGAGGTGATGCAGGCTTTTAGGGATTAAAGTGCTTGTAAAGTCAAAGAAAGATTACTGCCAGACCCTCTGTTCTACTAAGCTATACTACACTGTGTACATGGCGCTAGGCTGGAAGTGAAGTCATTCCTGGACCGGGAGTGATGTTTCAGGTACATATCATTAGAATATAACATTTTTCCCTTGGTTAAGATGGTGCCAAACAGGATATGGCATCACTCCTGGACCAGAAGTGACGTTCTGGACTTGAGCTGAAATGGATTTTATACAATTTGTCTGGGTTATATAAATCACTACTTCTTTTTGTATGTAAAACTATTATACACCACATGATGCATATGTGCGCAAAACAGCTATAGAGAAGGAGAGTCTTTTCGATCATAATCCGCATATCCAAATGCATTTACAAACATAGCCCCTTGGATTGGAAATCATTGGAAATTTTGGGGAAAGGATAACAGCTTGCCTCTGATGATCTAAATCCTGTAATATTTGAGATTTGCTATCTTACACAGCAACTACATCTGGTGAGTGTGGCTTTCTGCTTTTGGTAGAGGCGACACTGAGTGAATGAATCACTTTCGGTGGGTGACCACCTTGGATATATTGACTCATTATTAATTGATGCTACCTATGGTAACCTGTGTGTAATTGCCACATCCCATATCATTTAAGAAAAATGGAAACATTAAACGGGAAGGGATTTTTATGACAATTAAGTAAAGCAGAGAATTATATATTTTTTCAATAAAAATTACATGAATTTTATTCCTTACAATGTTTAAAAGAGGAAAACACAAAGTACAAAGTTCCATAGAAAAATCTTTTGCAGTTACATGTGTCATCAAAATACTTTGGTAGACCACATAGATGGATATGTACAATATCTCACAAACGTGAGTACACCCCTCACATTTTTGTAAATATTTTATTCTACCTTTTCATGTGACAACACTGAAGAAATTACACTTTGCTACAATGTAAAGTAGTGAGTCTACAGCTTGTATAACAGTGTAAATTTGCTGTCCCCTCAAAATAACTCAACACACAGCCATTAATGTTTAAACTGCTGGCAACAAAAGTGAGTACACCCCAAGTGAAAATGTCTAAATTGGGCCCAATTAGCTATTCTCCCTCCCCGGTGTCATGTGACTTGTTAGTGTTACAAGGTCTCAGGTGTGAATGGGGAGCAGGTGTGTTAAATTTGGTGTTATCACTCTCACTCTCTCATACTGGCCACTAGAAGTTCAACATGGCGCCTCATGGCAAAGAATTCTCTGAGGATCTGAAAAAAATAATTGTTGCTCTATATAAAGATGGCCTAGGCTATAAGACGATTGTCAAGACCCTGAAACTGAGCTGCAGCATGATGGCCAAGACCATACAGTGGTTTAACAGGACAGGTTCCACTCAAAACAGGCCTCACCATGGTCGACCACAGAAGTTGAGTGCACATGCTCAGCATCATGTCCAGAAGTTGTCTTTGGGAAATAGACATATGAGTGCTGCCAGCATTGCTGCAGAGGTTGAAGGGGTGGGGGGTCAGCCTGTCAGTGCTCAGACCATACGCCGCACACTGCATCAAATTGGTCTGCATGGCTGTCATCCCAGAAGGAAGCCTCTTCTAAAGATGATGCACAAGAAAACCCGCAAACAGTTTGCTGAAAACAGGCGGACTATGAACATGGATTACTGGAACCATGTCCTGGGGTCTGATGAGACCAAGATAAACGTATTTGGTTCAGATGGTGTCAAGCACATTTGACAGCAACCAGGTGAGGAGTACAAAGACAAGTGTGTCTTGCCTACAGTCAAGCATGGTGGTGGGAGTGTCATGTTCTGGGGCTGCTTGAGTGCTGCCGACACTGGGGAGCTACGGTTCATTGAGGGAACCATGAATGCCAACATGTACTGTGACATAAAACAAACAAAAGATGATCCCTTTATATACCGCCCTCCTAATACTGGATCAACGTATCTGTGCTAATATCATGTGATCATCCTCATTCTTCAACACACATATTCTCTAAATAGCTGCTACGATAAATCACTCATAAATGTATAACAATTGTATCACCAAACCAATATAGGTGATAACATGTAGCGCTAGAAAGTTCAGTTCCAATGTCCTTCATATATGGAGTTCCCAGGGCTATGGTTAAAGCTCCCAAAATGTCTTCATATAGAGCATACACAATCAGATCTTCACAATCTCCCACCAGGAATCCTACTCACCAGAGTTATTTGCCTCACACTCTCGTGCTCGGCCACTTCGCTTGTCTGCCACACAAGGCTCTCCACAGAGGTATCCTGGATCTCTCCCGTCAGCACTGCTGTAGTAGTCTGATCGGTTCAATTCAATCGTCTCTCCCGCCTCGGTCTATTGTCACCTCACACAATGAAATACGATTCTTTTGGGTGAACCTCAGCAAGTGGTGTCAGAATTCCATTTAGGGAAAAAAAGACAGCTCCACATAGTGCATTATCTTTTTTTAAAATCCAAAAGTTTAATTGCACATTTAAAAAACTTCCCCTATATTAGGGTACTTACAACACGTCAAATTGCAAATAGCAGTGGGTCAATGAAGTGCCAGAGATCAGAAAGTGCCAACACACTACCCTCCTTCTCTCCGACCGCTGCTTCCCCCGACCTGCAGGATGAATGCAGCCGTCCCTACTTGCATGTACAATCTGTTGCCGTGTGGATGTGCCAGATGCGTTTCGTCAATGGACTTCAGCTGTGACACTCCACACGGCCGGCAACAATTAATTTAAATATCCTCCCCCTCTGATTTGCACAGGTGGAACAGGTAATCTAATCAGGTGGCTCCGTAGATAGCACATTTCTTACTTCCGGCACTTCACCTTCATGAATAGCCAAAGCAACAGTCCATTTGATTAAAAAAATCAATATAACCACAACTTTACAGGTCGGGCTTTACACCTTAGACAGTGGTATTAACCCTAGCCCACTCTCAATCGGGCTTTAAACCTTAGACAATGTTGTTAACTATAGTCCGCTCTCAGTCACTATAACTGTAATACATGCCCAGGAGTCATTAGTTATGTATACACTGACCGGCAATTCACTACAAATGCATCAAAGGATACCGATATTATTACATTGTAGATGCGACTCACTCAGGATATCCTATACAATTAACACCCCCAGGTTCATCACTAATAGGTCCAATATCACATTAAATTCACCCTACTCATTCTATCCCACCTACAGGTAATGTACTTGGTAACCAAAAATTATAGTAGTCACCGTTCCCGATATGGGTTAAATCCATACACCTTAAGCAATGTTCCTCTGTGTATGCATCCCATGGGACTGAGCAGCCTCCCCGCTCCCTATCGAGATAACTAAGAACAAGATTTCTGCCATGTTCAGTCGTATCAGACTCCAATAGTCATTACAGATACCCGAACAAATATACACCAGTTTACTAAATCTAGGACCATATCTACAACACTCACAGTATTAGGTTGAAATAGTTAATGTATGAATTCAGTTCTAGAAGTTATTGATGAAAGAGTTGACATCCAGTTCCACATTCATTCCTCTAGGGGTCAAACTCTTCATCAAAAAAATCCACTTTGTTTCACGTTGAGACAGTTGTCTCACGCGATTAGAACCCCTCCAGGATGAATATACCAAGTCAATTCCACAAAACTGCAGCAAGGCTGGGTTTCTATTATGGAACCCCCCGCGAGTATGGACAGAATCAGTGGTCCCCAATGGACAACGAAAGAGAGGGTGCAGGGCGGGGAAACGAAAGCAACGCCAAAAAAAGAAGGAGGGATCATTAAATAAGGGGATCTTCAATCTTAGTGGGGTGGAATTAGATCATAAGGAGTTAAACATCCTCAATTTAGGCTTAAAATGTGCCCCTAAAAAGCCACTGGATAAGTTCTCAGTGTTTATTGACACTCATAAATTCATACGGAGTTTGAATATGAAAAAATATTTCATTTCACATCCAGCATATCCAATCTCAAGGGTGCCTGTAAATCCAACAATAGATAGTGGCTTAAAAAATAAGTAATTATTTAATCCCCAGAACAGTGGGAACCACCAATTGGAGGTATTTAAAACTCTAGTGTTGAATGACTTGGAAAAAGTCAAGCCACGTAAAAAGATTAATCCCCAAAACATCATACAGGGAGTAAAACAACTAGAGGACAGGAGGGACATCATAATACGGCCGGCAGACAAGGGGGGAGGAGTAGTGATTATGAAAAAACAATTCTATCACGATCAGTTACTAAATATGCTCCAGGACACTGAGACATATAAAAGGCTACCCATGGACCCCACAGATTTGTACTCAAAACAACTGGAAGAATTGGTTGAGATGGGGTATAGGGTGGGGACTTTAAATAAGAAGGAATTGAGATACTTAAACCCCAGTGTGTGCCGGATACCGGTGATTTACACCCTACCGAAAATACATAAGAGTACTGAGTGTCCACCATCAAGACCTATTGTCAACGGGATCGGGTCTGTCACGTCACGTTTGGGAGAGTATTTAGATAAATTCCTCCAGCCTAGTGTTCAGTCTACAAGGGCGTATTTAAGAGATACAAAAAATTTGCTACAATTATTAAATGATGTGGAGGTCAGTGAGGTTGAGACGGTGTATTTAGTGACGGCAGACGTGTCTTCACTATATACAATTATCCAACATGAGGATGCCCTATTGGCATTGAATTGGGCCCTCAGTAGGAGAGAGGACATTCCCCATGTACAAAAATGCTTTCTAGGTAAAGTGCTTGACTTTTGTGTCTCGCATAATTATTTCTGGTATTTTGGATTTTTTTTCCCCCAACAAATTGGCGTTGCTATGGGGGCCAAATTTGCCCCCAGCATCGCCAATTTGTTTATGGCTGAGTGGGAGGACAAGATGATTTATAATGCTAATCGGCCCCAATTGCTATTCTATAAGAGATTTATAGACGGCCTTTTGTTGATCTGGAAAGGGTCTAAAGAGTCTGTGGAGGAATTTATGCAATATCTGAACTCCAACCAAAAAAACATTAAACTTGAATACCAACTAAGCGATACTAATATACACTTCCTGGACGTTGAGTTTGAAATACAGGGGAACAGGTTGGTTACTAAAGCGTATTTCAAACCAACGGACAGGAACTGCTATTTACCAGTGAACAGTGGGCACCACCCAGCTTGGATTCGGAATATCCCAAAGGGCCAGATAACCAGAATTAGACGTAATTGTAGTAATATGGAAGATTTTAGAACACAAGCAGGAATGTTAAAATCTAGATTCCTGGAGAAAGGTTACCAGGAAGATTTCCTGGAAGGAGTGGTGGAAGAGGTTGAAAACATCCCGAGGGAGGACTGTTTGAAAGATAGGACTACCAAGGTGAATAATGACCAGCACAAGTGGAGCTTTATTTCTAATTTTCATTGCCAATACAGAGAGATAGAAGAGATATATCGGAAATATTGGCATATTTTGAAATTGGACAAGGATCTTGGACCACACTTACCTGAAAAGCCTAGTTTTAATTATAGAAAGGCCCCTACGTTTGGAGACAGTATAGTCAAAAAGATCACGGATGCTCCAGGAACATTAAAACTACAGATTGAACAAAAAGGTTTTTTTGCCTGCCGCAATTGCAAGGCATGTAAAACAGTGAACACTTTAAATAGAGGACGCACGACCTTCACCAATTGGGAAGGACGTAGCTTTGATATAGAGGAATTTATCACATGCAATTCAAGTTATGTTGTATATCTCCTCTGGTGTCCTTGCGGACTAACTTACATTGGTAGAACTAAAAGACAATTGAAGATTAGAGTGGCAGAGCATTTAGCCAACATTAAGAGAGGTTATAAGGAGCATAGCGTGTCCCTACATTTCAGGATTAAGCATAATAGAAACCCAGCCTTGCTGCAGTTTTGTGGAATTGACTTGGTATATTCATCCTGGAGGGGTTCTAATCGCGTGAGACAACTGTCTCAACGTGAAACAAAGTAGATTTTTTTGATGAAGAGTTTGACCCCTAGAGGAATGAATGTGGAACTGGATGTCAACTCTTTCATCAATAACTTCTAGAACTGAATTCATACATTAACTATTTCAACCTAATACTGTGAGTGTTGTAGATATGGTCCTAGATTTAGTAAACTGGTGTATATTTGTTCGGGTATCTGTAATGACTATTGGAATCTGATACGACTGAACATGGCAGAAATCTTGTTCTTAGTTATCTCGATAGGGAGCGGGGAGGCTGCTCAGTCCCATGGGATGCATACACAGAGGAACATTGCTTAAGGTGTATGGATTTAACCCATATCGGGAACGGTGACTACTATAATTTTTGGTTACCAAGTACATTACCTGTAGGTGGGATAGAATGAGTAGGGTGAATTTAATGTGATATTGGACCTATTAGTGATGAACCTGGGGGTGTTAATTGTATAGGATATCCTGAGTGAGTCGCATCTACAATGTAATAATATCGGTATCCTTTGATGTATTTGTAGCGAATTGCCGGTCAGTGTATACATAACTAATGACTCCTGGGCATGTATTACAGTTATAGTGACTGAGAGCGGACTAT